>SWEM01000115.1:0-70855 GCA_019593585.1 Nitzschia palea | reverse complement strand
CCATCGTCTCTCTCTACATCATCGAAACCCCAGCCATGGCCGATCCTTCATGCTCGGTTTGCATTTTTGCGAGTTCAAAATGTTGCTGCAAGATTTATCCCTTTCATTCCATTTATTTTCAATTTTATTGATAAAAATATCATTTCTCTAAATAAATCTGTTCCGGAGTTTGCGCTGTTTTCTATGATTATATTATATATATTAGTTTGACGAGCCACTAGCAGATTCTTTGTCCTGACTGCATTTTGGGGCCCCTCCCCCAAATAGCAATGGCTTTCGTCGCCCGACCCACCGTTCGGGGGGCGCGGTACCAAGTACCTACGTTAGCATTACTGGTCGCTACGTACCTTGTGCGTTTGACGGTGTCCATTCGGCTGCATGACAGACGCTAGCCTCTTCTCGTCGAAAGCCTCGACTATCAAAAGCACCAAGGCAATTGTCGGCTTGATGGTGACGATGGCCCGACAAAGGCGACGAGCTCGCAGTACAACTCACGGCATCATCGAACCTGGCTACAGTATTTGGGTAATGGCAACTGTTGTGGCAGCCTTTCTTGTACTAGTTGGATTCTTTGTCACCTCGGCCAAACTCTTTGCTGCCACTAGAAATGTGGACAATGACGGATATCCTGGTACTAGAAGCGCGATTGGCCGGCATTTCTCTAGTCCTGATGATATTCCATTGGAAATTTTGAACAAATTGGATGCCATTCTAGTGCTTGGGGGTGGAGCGCCCGAATCGCTGACAGAACCGCCAGTTTATGTGCAACGACGAGCCGACGACGCTGCCAAGGTTGTCCACCGTCACGACGAACTGATTTTGATGAATAGCGGCACCAAAGCATCACAAGCTACTACTTCTCTACCAATTCTATGTCTCTCTGCAGGAACAGCTCATTTGCCACAACTCGTGGGCCCTGATGGTTTGCCAATTTGGGAATCGACGTCGTGTGCGGCGTACCTAGCAAAAAAGCATAGACTGACCCGGAATGTGTTTGTGGAGACTACTTCCTATGACACGATAGGAAATGCATTCTTTGCACGAACATCGCACACGGATGTAAATGGCTGGCACAATCTCTTGATTGTGACGAGTGAATTTCACATGAACCGAACAATCGCTATTTTCAATTGGATCTTCAAGGACTGTACGACAACGAACCAACCAAAGAAGAGGAATAGTATACCATATGAGCTTTATTACTTGTCGTCACCAAGTGTGGGATTAACAGAAGAGGCCATTGCAGCAAGAATAGAGCGAGAAGATCAAAGTGCCAAAAATATTCACGATCATCTTGCCAAGAAGTACACGACTTTGCCCGAAGTGTGGAAATTTCTCCACCTTGATCATGCCTTGTACAGTGCTGACAAACTCATCCAACGTGGACAAGGTTCCATGATTGATCCAACTGCTGCAAGTGATTTGGTGAAAAAGAGCTATGGACTAAAGGGTGGATGACAGAGTCGCCGCAACTTGTGGTTGAAAGTGTTCGGCTACGTGCTCGGTCTTCTTTCAACTTGACTGGCTTTTACCAATGTCATTGCCATGACATGACCTTAGTTTCATCAGAATGCACATCCATGAGCATGGCGCTTTAAACGATCCAACCGAAGCTATCCACTACAAATGGTACGAAGTGGTTGACGTACACGAAGTAATTGGTGCTTGGTTCAACCTCTGAATTTGGTCTCGTTGCCAAAAGGTAGGCACTCTTTTTGGAAAGAGTGCATCCTATTTGTAGAAGATCGCCATATCTAATAATCCATAAAAACTACCGCCCCAACAACAAATACTAAACACGGTAATGCTTTCATATCGGCTACCAGGTACGGTAGTAGAAAGGACAGTTCGAGGCTCTTTTACATGAAAAGTCACTTTAAATGATGGAGTATCGTGAAGTTCCGCATGACGCGCTCTTACATACAGACCGAATGACATGCGGCATGATGATGAGGAGAGGACGCGCAATTATGAGACGTGAAACAAGACTCTAACAAGAACATTATTACTACCGGTAGCACAAAATTTCAAAGTACTCGCATAGTTTCAAATACGAAGAATATTGACGGACAAACTGGATCACGTGTTGCACAAGCAGAGCCGCACAATTTTTGGTTGCGACTTGTGAAAATGAAGCAGCACTTGGCATGTCGGTGAACAAAAGTCTATGGAGGCCCCCCCTTTCCTATCACCTAGGTTAGTAGCTTGTGCTTGTTGTATTCTCTCTTACCGAAGTAGGTCGATTGACCGATACAAAACAAGTGAGGATGATGACGCTTTTTCAAATACACAATGATAGGTCGTGAGAGATTCACGAGAAGTTTCAGCGCGTGACTCGCTGTCAATCGAATCGAGCCAGAAAGGTGTTTTGCTATTGCATCTGTATTTACACTCATTGACTGTTTTGATTTTTCTCAAAGAACCTTGGACCATGATGATCCTCCTGTTGGGTGACATGATTCCAGAACCATTGGACTGGCCGATTTAGCTCGTATGGCACCCTCTCTGCCCCTGTTCGAATTACCCCATTATTGCCACCCCGTACATTTCTCAAGGCTACGCATTGTCTAATAGATCAATTTGTTACTTGAAAGCCGCAAACTTCAAGAAGGTCGTTTCGTCTCCAAGTCCTCGGGACAGCGAACCACAGTTTTCTTGGCTCCTCGGCTCCCTTCCTGGAGGCCGCCGACATGCCATACAAGAGAGACGAGGACGATATTCAACTTGCTGCATATTCTGGTTGGTGGGCTTTGCTCTGAGTTATCAAGATGAAACGCAGTTGTTGAATGTTATTCGAGTGCAACTTGCAGAGGCAAAAATGAAAGACTGACAGCACTACAGTTTCAGTAAAGCTAGTGGCCATCAAAAGAAGACGACAAGAAGTTTCGCAACTTGAAGGTTCGTCTTGATGTGCAACGACGACACAATGGGTACATGTATGGAATTGGGACGTTTGCTTGGCCGGTGTCCAAAGTCTAGTTCCCTTGGCGGATGACCCCACAATGGACTGGACGCCTCGATATCCTGTGCCTGCATTGTCTTCACAGTTAGAGAGCAGGATCTCATCTCCGTCCTGTCGTGCTTTCCTCCAGGAGGCATATCAAGACTCTCTGACAAGCATTGTCACGTGTTGCCATGTACGAGAAGGATTTGATCGATGACCATTCATCTTGCGACTTTTAGCAGTCACTGGTATAGCATTTCGTACATCCACTCCTCCCATATCGTCTTGGATGGCACGTAACATGGATTCGTCGTTCATCACTACCGGACAACTTCTAGATCTACCCATCCGCAAAACTAACAGTAAACCAAGATGGATCCAAATAAACATAGAACTAAAAATAAACTGAATTCCGGTAACCTTCCTGAGATCTAACCACCTAACGGTGCGATTCCTTGGGCATGTCTGTCCTTGTATCCTTTGTTCCTTGGTGTTCTGTGGAGAAGTACAAGTACGTTCCAGGTCCCACTCCACGCTTGCGACAAGTACAAGTACTAGGGACACAGAATTCCCTACAAACAAAAATTATAGCGCGCCAGAATCCTACGATGACACTTCTCGGATTCTCGTCGACGACATGCCAACGGGAATTCGTAGATGATTCCAGAGTCAGCGATTAAAAGATGCGCGTTGGTGAACCAAATAGCAGGCTTATTTTTACTTGCTTTTTACATGAACTTGACTACTTGGGGGGGTTGTGCCCCTAAAATTTAAAACGTACGGCGCCGCACGTTCAAAACCCACCGTCACATTAAAAAACCCCAACCCGGACTGCACTCCGAATAAGGGTGACGTAAAGCTACAGCGGGCAGCTGCAGCTACCAATAACTAAACTTTGCTGGCTGTTATTATGGAGTAGGATATCCGCGTAGATATCGGTACTAACACTACGGAAAAACACTTAATCAAGCCAAATATAGGACGAGAAGCGACGGAGGCATCCGCATAATTCAGAAAGACGCAGCGCTTGTTTATCACCACATTCAATTTGATATCACAGAGGCACTTCACCTTTTTCGTCCCTCATCTGCTGATTCGAAATCACATCCCATTGTGCGTAAACAGAGGGAAGTCACATCGGCAAGTCAACTCTGACAGTCTCAAACAACTTTAACACCGATAGGCATCCATTGCTTCAACGTGAGTCATCCTCCGTGCAAACCAGTACATGTTCTACGTGGTCTTTTGCATCCTTGAAGGGAATGCCCCCCTTACAAGTCTCTGACCGAGCGTTGGATGGAGTTTCCTGCTCTATTCACACTCAGATTGATGCTTTGGACTCGTGTTCATGGACATCACGTAATCGCATGTGCTTATATTCAGCAGGTTCTTGCAAGTACTGTCTTCTCACTCCAAATTTTCCCTCGGACTCACGTGTCACCGCAGGAAATCCCGGCCTGTTTTTTTTGTGATTGGACAAGAAGGCAGCCGACAATGTCAAGTGGATTAGGAGCCGGCCAGCTAGGATCTGGTGCGGATTACTCTGGAATGGTTGGTGGTCAGTTAGGGAATCAGCTCGATGGTTCCGCAGGTGCATCCGAGAGCTCACTCCTAGCCCAGCAACAGGCACTCATGGCGATGGCCGGTGGTGCAGGTGGAGGCTTTGACGCTGGCGCAAGCCGTGAAGCCCTCATGAATCTCCTCACAAGGCAAGGATTCGGTGGTGGTGCGATGGGTGGCGGCATGGGTCAAATGGGAGCCGGCATGGGACAGATGGCCGGCATGTCAGGTCAACAATTTGGAGGAATGGGGTTTCAAGGGCAACAAAGTTTCTTTGGTGGGCAAGATGGCGGACAAGATGCCCAGAATGCCATGATGGGTGCTTTCGGAGGCCCCAACCCGTCTTTTGGTGGATTTTCACCGGCCATGGGTATGAGCATGGGAATGATGGGAATGAGTCCTGCAATGATGGGCGGCATGTCAAGCCTTGGAACGAGTAATCTCCTTGGCGGTGCTCAAGGACTCGGAGATTCCAAGGGCATGGGTGATGGCAGTGGGCGTGGGTCTGACGTAGTACAAAGTAATGGCATGACACAACAAAACATGCTCATCCAACAGATGTTGCAGCAACAGGCTGCTGGTGGAGGCCTGTGGCAACAGTACGGCCAAATGGCACCACCGATGATGGGTGGTGACGGAGGCGCAGGAGCTGGATTAACTTCTCCCTATCTCAGTATGCTTGGTCAAGGAGCCGGCCCAGGTGGCGCAGGTCAAGTAAGAGATGCGAGTGAAGCCGGTGTCTTTCAATCGGGTGCCATGCCGGACTTCGCGAAGTCCGGCAAGAAAGCACGTCCGAAGAAGCCGAAGAACAAGCCAAAGCGTCCTCTTTCCGCATACAACATCTTCTTCAAGGATGAACGTGCCAAGATTCTTGCTAATATCCCAGACAAAAAAGGAGACGATGCCGACGACGACGATGACGACGACAACAAGGACAAGTCCGATGAAGAGGGTTCTGATGAAGGTGAGAAGGGCGACGAAGATGGTGAAGAGGGGAAAGCCCCAGGCGGGAAGAAAGTCTCCGGCAAAAAACGAAAGCGAGTTCCGCACGGAAAGATCGGCTTTGAAAGTCTGGCCAAGATTGTTGGACAGCGCTGGAAAGAACTGCCCCCTGAAGAACTCGATGTTTACAAGAAGAGAGCAGAGGACGACATGAAGCGCTACAGGAAAGAAATGGAGGCATATGTTCAAAAGCAACGGGAAGGGCTGGAACAAAGTAGAGAGCATTTAGAGAAGCTGGTCGACGAGGAGACCAAGAAGAGGTACTTCGGTGACGGATCCTCTGGCGGAGTTTAGGTTGAAAATGAAAAATATTTGATGAATGTTGGCTCAAATGTGTCTTCCCAATAAACTATAAATGTTAAACGTTGTAGTACGACTGTTAGATTATCCTGTTATACTTCAGGGGTACAAGGGTGTACCTGGTACTTGTACTGTACTTCGCAGCTATCCCAAAATTGGTGGTTGCGTGGTTGCGTGCTAGGCGTCACTTCCTGTAGAGTTCGGCGCACTTGGTACTTGGACGGTTGTTGAGACGGTGACTGCTGTGAATGAAAATCTCTGCCGTCACAAAGCGCGGTTCAAAGTGTCTCTGAGATTCGTTGCACTTGTACACGAAGCCAAGTGCGATGAGCACGTGGATCATCTGATCTATCTCATTTCCATCAATCTTGCGACTACCGATACATATCAGGAGTAGTTGAACGCAACCAAAAGACGATGAAGTTCGCAACCCTTGATGAGTTTATTCAAGATGCAACGGAACGAATGGAACAAGGCGATGAGACCTTTCGAGTCCTCGATATCACGAACCCAGTCGCCGAGAATCACTTAGAGGGCGAAGACAGCCGCTTTTCAGATGATATTGACGAATCATTGGAAAATGAAATGATAATTCAGTTACTCAATACGGCGAGGAGCAGTGGGCACGTGATCAATGATTTGTTCCTTGGCTTCTTTCAAATAGATCATGAGATCAGTTTGGCATTAGTTCAGTTATTCGAAGACGAAAATCGCTCGTGGAAACGTCTGGCAATACAGCGTTGTCCAGGTCGTGTTCTAGAGTCCTGTCTCTCGATTGTTGCGACAAGGGATCACCTTGAATCGCTCTGTCTGTACCAGAATAATCTTGGTTACACTGGCTTCTCGAGTCTTGCAATGATTTTGGCTTCCAATCCTGCGAAGCTGGTAACTCTTGATTTAGAAGATTACATCAGTCCCAATTCTGCCGATGCTCTTGCCGCTGGTCTAAAAGTGAATTCAACCCTACGCACACTTGACCTAAGTTACTGTCGCTTTGATCGTGATGCATTGGAATACATCACCATGGGGATTTCACAACACTCCCATCTCCGCACGTTGCTCCTAACCAATTGTGAACTCACCGACTTGAACGCTGCGTTTATGATTAATGCACTTGTGGATCACCCATCGCTTTGCCGAATAGATCTTGGTCTAAACTATTGCTGCGTCAAATCAATGAAGGCCTTGGCTTCTGCTGTCCGGGATGATACAATGCCAATGCTCGAGTCAATCTCTCTGAACCATCAGTGCAAGCGATTAGACCCACGCTTGGCGATACCGCTTCCTGTGGGAATGGTCGGTGGCCCTCTTGAATCGAATACCGTGTTGAAGGAGTTATCACTTTCCAACAATTACCTTCACCCAGCGGAGCTAGATTTCTTCATGCTCGGAGTCAAGGAATCTCGACTGGAAAAGCTTCATTTGGCTCGCTGCGGTATTTCAGACAAGGGACTTCAGAGCTTGCTCTTGAGACTTCCCAATTCGATAAGGATGCTCGATTTGACCGAAAACCTATTTGCGAATGAAGAAAGCAACAAGGCACTGTTAGTTGCCGTCGAACGTCATGAAGATCTCGAGGAAATGAAGATTGATAGAGATTTGGATTGCTGGATTGCTGTGTGTTATCAATCTCGCTTGAATAGAGGTGGACGACGAATCTTCACATCCAAAAAGACAGTACCATTGTCTTTATGGCCTCGGATTCTCGAACGTGCTAATTTGACGGATTGGTCCTCCTACGATCCAATAGATGATGAGGGGAAAGGGTTTCGAGAGGATATCATTTATCATGTGCTAAAGGGGCCAGCCTTTTGTGGCAGATTAGGCTAAGCCTTTGCTCGGTCCAAGTGTGAATTTTGTTATCAATCAACCCATGCTTGCCTTTTAGATCATTGGAATCGAGTAAAAATCCAACAGAGGCTTGCTGTATATTATTGTTTTTTCTAGGGATACTGAACCAGCGCCGAATTTCTTGTCCACTCATGTTGGATTCTTCGTTAACCAAACTCAGCAGAGAGAGGGTCGATTGCTAAATATCCTTGGAGGGCCTTGTCCAACTCGTGAAGGGGCTTGTACCTCTTGGAGGCATATTGGGTGATTTTTGAGTGTGGTGGCTCCAGTCGATTAACTGTATGACTTCAAATTGATGGTTGACGGGAAAGCACACCATGATTGCAATTTATTCACAGCCAAGACCAACCGCTCACAGAGAACAAGGATGCACTGACTTACTGTTACGAAGAAGACTTGTACTTCTACCATACCAGCATAAATTTTTTTGCATGTATTCAATTTTCGAGAACACAGTGACATACTACCAGTAAAGACAAATGATTGATGTAAAATATTATATTACAGTCCTGGTCCCGAACCGCGCCTTGGATGGTCGCCGCCCTCCGTATTCGTATATTCCGTTGAGCCCGATGAATTATAGCGGATCAGTTGTTATGCGTGCTTTTGGTTGATTGGACTTGATCACTCGCGAATGGTCTCGAGTTCCAATACGGAGCTTGAAACACCTTTGATCAGATTGGCAACCTCCTCCTCGCCATCATTGTCAGCAAGTGTTCGCTTTAAGGGTGCGTCAAACGTGGAAAAATACCCGAGAGTAATCATGGCCAAGGTGATGAGTAGCACAACATCACCTCTGATGTCGCTTTCAAGGCCAGGAACTCCAGGCAAAAGGGTGAAGTCTTTGTCTGATGCCATTTCTGCCAGTGGAATGAGAATTGCCGACACCAAGTTTCCTCCGATTTGCTGCACACTTTCCACCGCTGTCTCGTCTCCAGGATAGGTTACATCGACAGCGAGTTCGGCATTGATGGGTTGTATAGGACCCGCCGCCATTCCTAAACCTAGTAGCGCCGCCACCAGAAGAAGCGGCTCCCGCCCCAGGGCATGGTCAGTAAGCCCTAGAGGCAGAACGAAAAATGCGGTGGCAGCCAAGCATGCCAGTGTAATCTTTTTGTATTCTTTGGTGCGATCTACCAATCCACCAAGAATAATACCCCCAAGTACAATGGCAAACTCGAAACCAGCACCAGCAAGATCAATTTCGAACTGGCCTGTCACTCCTCCTCTCTTCATTACGTCGTCAATAAATGCCTTGGTCGCAACGAGTCAGAATGTGAGCAAACTATTGATCTGCATAAGTAATTTGGTTAGTTAAATGACACTTACCCCGACAACATTGGTGATCGAAATACTGCAAATAAACGCTGCCAGGGCATTAGTGAATCCTTTCGTCTTGAAAAATTTTTGTACGGATTCGAGGAATGGCGGTTCCTTCTCGCCCAGTATTCTTTTTTCAAGCTCCGACATGGAAGGAGGAAACTCGGGTTTGTCTTGAAATTGCAAAAGTGTTCCCACTGTTATGATGGAGGTCGCCACCGCAATCAAGCCAAAATAATTTTCCAGTCCAACGGCATTCGTTGCCATACTACCTCCGACCAAAAATGCCGTTGCGATACCAATCTGATTAAAGTTGAGAGCGATGGCAGTACTGGTAGATCGTTCGTTGTTGGCAAACCACATGGCACTCAAAAGTGGTGGCGTACATTGGAAAAATGGTTGTGCGATACCCACAAGAACCGTCCCCAGAACAATGAATGGGTAGTCGACAAGTCCGGATTGACCAGGAAGGAATCCAAATCCTGATCGAAGCCAACATCCTGCTGCCATGAGGACGGCAGCAGTTTGAATGGTTCTTTTGATTCCAATGTTGGAAACAATATCTGTGACAAGGAAACTTGTAGCGACATTCGTAAAGAGAAAAATATCAATAATGGAAGCGGCCGAGTGGCCAAAATTGGATTCAAATGTCGATGGTGCCGCTGCTACAGAGAAGCAGACCCAATCACTTAGGAGGGCCAACAAACTCAAATATCCCAGCTGAATCCATCGCTGAGGGGACACTTGTGGCGTCACGGTCGTGTAATCGATGGCGCTTTCTTCTTCGCCGTCGGGACTATCTCCACCCTTGAACTTGTCAAAGAAGAACGAAAGAGCTGTGGATGATTGGGACCGTACACTTCCCCCCTGTGTCAGAGAGGTGCGATCGGCATTCCTTCGCGTATCTTGTCCCCAAGGCAACGAGCCGATCGAGGAACTGCTGCGAGCCGATGGAACCGAAAAGCCTTCGACCCGAGTCGACGCAAGGATTCCCAATGTCAGTATCGATTTACTCCTCATTCTTTATTTTAGATTTTATTGGTTATTAATGAGAAGAGACTGACAGTGAATGCACGCGACAGTCAGGTCAACTGGAGCCACCTTTGACGATGTCAACTACTCTAGAGATGTGACTCGACGACAGCGGTTTTTCTTCCACGTTACTTTTTTCTGTCTCAATCACACGAGTCGATATACTCACCACGCACTTCAATGGCATCATCTCAGAAATCAGAACATTCTGTCACGGAAGCTGACAGATCAGAAATGGATTCTTTCGACTCAAAGGCGTTGTTTTGTTCGGATTGATCGGTTGATTCATGAATGTGGAAACGATTCATTTGCCGCGTTTTTCCGTCGTGCAGGACCACCTTGGAAAACAGAGCGAGCGTGGTTGGCTACGGCCTCGGTTGTCATCCAGTTTTGGCGGTGTGGAATTTTCCGTAATTAGACCTCAATGTCATTGCGACACGCCCTCCTCGAACGAGCGATCAATTGATAGAGGCACTACCATGTACCTGTACCGGTAGGGCGGTACCATACGAGAATCATGGCGTGGCTTAATCCCAATTGACCCGTTGATGATGGATATTGCGCCTTTTTTGTACCGCCAACGATAGTTTCCATCTTGCTTTACAAGATCAGAAGCCGAGAAGGAGAGCAAACATTGGAGACTTTGAATTCAAGCACAGCTGCAACAGAAGATTATTAGAGGAGGGCTGTCCGTGTGATTGACTTCCTGCAACTTGCAAGTCCATTTAGGAGCAGTCACTTGGAATTCCTTCTTTTGTGAAACCAGCTGAATTGTGGTGAGCAAACTCAAGCTGTAGACTTGATCTACCATGCCAATGAAACTATGGCGTTATCAGGGTGGAGGGGAATCATCGGATATAGGTGACAACCGCAATGCTGGAATATCTACCGCACGTGGACCACTCAACATGCTCGAACAACCATCTTCCTACTCCACACCCAACAAGAAGCATCCCAAGTCGGTAAGTTTACGTCGTAGTCTTCCAGCCTGTAGACTCGATTTTGCATCTCACACACATGATTATGAAGGAATTGGTTGGTTCTCCTACCAGTGTTGTGTCACATTCCTCGAACGCACCACAGGAAGATCAATCAGTCACGTCGTATTTCCGCCAACAAGAGACATCGAACAACGACACTCTATTGAGAGTACAGCTTGATTCTCTTGTAAGGACAACGTTTTACGTCCCCGTGTCTCTTATGCTTCAACGTGAAGTGGAAATGCAGGAATCAGCAAAGCAAACTAAGATCAGCGAAGAAAAGTGGTCAGGATCTAGGTTGTATTCACTTTGGAAAGAAAATCCACAGCGCCAGAAAGGTGGAGAAATTACCTTGCGGCTGGAGCCTGAAACGGTAATGAAGGATTATAGTGATCTTCAATGGAAGCCATGGTTGACAGCTTGTATACGCTCCTATTACAATTCGGGAAATATTCGCATCCCCGAGGAATGCATAGGTTCAGATATCTTGCTCGCACTGGAATACTTTGGGATCCTTACTTCTAGCCCAGATACCTTTGTCTTTGAATCTCCACAAGCCCTCGGCCGTATCAAAGCTTGGAGCTCATACTTCACGCACCGGATGGTAATGGCCAATTGGATTGTATCCGAGTATAAAACGAGATTAGGGGGCACTCGAATGTGGATCACCACGCCGAACCCCAACGAAGGGGATCATGCCGAAACGCTCCTGCAGGTCAATGGGGGAACTGCAGCGATATTTGGGGAACCAGCGAATGGAAGTACAACGAAAACGAACAAGGGGATTCCGTCTTGCCGGGAAATTCATCACTTCTTCTTCGAAAACGAATCCACCAACAAGATAACGAAAGAGACACCGATGAAAATGAGAAGGGATTTCTGTGCCTTCCTTGGTCGCATTTTTGAACCCTCCAAAGCAACTGTTGCCTTTGAGATAGAACGAGTAAAGATAACCAGGTCCACCGGGCATGTAGCGACAACTTTGAGGGCAGTATTACGCCTTCAAGTGGAAAAGGTGAATCATATACTACCGGCGATAAAGGTTTTGGACGAGGAATTCCTTCGAAGCTCAAAAGAGAAAACCGCGAGATCCGAATCAAACACACCGAGATCCCTACAGAGCACACCGAGATCCCTAGCAAGCAAAGGGGAGAGTGCTATTGACGTGACTGAAAGTCAACAATCAAGAACAGAATTACCTGAACCAACCAATCAACGAAGTGAGTCTTATGGTTCAGACTCGGAAGTAGTTCGAGTGACGCGAGTTCAAGCAGACGGCAACGAAACTTTCCAGTATTCGCCCTACGCAGATGCGAATGAAAGCGAATACATCGAAGGTCCGTTACCGAGCATCATCCTTGGTGTTCCGTGCGACGAACAACGGCATCCGAACCGGAGCACACCGATACCTGAAGGCAAGCGGACGAGCCCTGAAGAGTATTTCAAATCAAGTACCGAGACACAGATTCCGAAGATGGATACTTTCTCGGAGTTGGCTTTTCTCCAGCACAAAGTTGGTTCAGTTCCCATCGGATACATAAATACTGCATACGGAGACCTACAGTCAGTCACCAGTGCACTCTCTGATCCACAAATGGACGAATCAACCATTGCCTCCCTCTCGAATAGACGGTTTTTACAATCAGCAAAACAAAAACAAGTACAGAAAGCGAATGTTAACAAACGAGCTTTGTCAATTGAAATTCCTGCGGACCCTGTTGACCACCAAGATTCGAACAAAAAACCGCTTGATCATTCGACAACAAGTAGGCCAAACTTCCAGCCGAGAGGTGCATTTCGACCGCCGCCAAAATCCCCGGAAAAAAGTGTTCCGCATGTTCCACCACATAGACAATCGAATTCAGGAGGGTGTAGCTTCTGGGACAGCTTGGTTTCAAGTATGTGTGAAGTTGTCAACCATGTACCATCACATAGGCAATCATCCGAATTTTCCAACACTGGGATTATACCCGTGACATCCGCGGACGGCTTTCAGACTCTTCACAAAATTCCTTTGTCCGAAGAGAATCCTCGAGCTCCTAACAGTTTTGGGAATGTTGAATCTGAGTTCTATTACCGATATTACGAAGGGAATGATTGGGTACAATCGCCCTCTCTCGCAAACCCACTGCCTTCTCCGACTGAGGTGAGAATGAATGACAACCTTGGGTCACCCTTGTCCCGTGAATCGCCTGTCATCGAAGCGGCAAGGTCGATGGGACAATCGCTATCCAATCAATTTGATGACTTGGTCAAATATGCTTTCGATGTTGACGGTCCTAATGACAAAGTCGAGTCGAGAACCACGCGATCTCATGCTAGTGTTGAACAGAAAGTTTCCCAGAACTTGCCCTCCAAGCAGATCGCTGCTGAGCCGTTGACTGAAAAAGTGAGTGGTGCTCAGCGAGAAGATGGACAACATTTGAGCGAAGCCAGACCCGTTCAGCGATCGAGAAGTGATGACAGGGGGCGGAAGAGTTCCGACGTTATTGCCACTAAGAACAGTCGGCGCTCTGAGTTGCATTCAGCCAAGTCTTCCATGATGCCATTCCCCCATAAGGTGGAAAGAATGGAGCTTCCACCTCGAGAGCCTCGCCGAGCACGTGTCCAAGAACCACAGCCGACAATCGCGAGGAAGAAATCGACGGCCTCATCATATCACCGATCCAACAACTTGATAATTGGGAGCCATACCCCAATTAGCGAGAAAAGCAATATATCTAAAGCAAAGGTCCGCGTGGGAAGTGTGTCTCCAAATATACACCAGACACAAGCAAATCTCGAGTTTTGAGCTAGTGCCTGGTATTAAGCAGTAGTCCTTATCTCTACAAACTTTAAAATATATCCGGACAAATTCCCCTAGGAGTCGGTTCTGTCAGAATCGCTCAAACAGAATCTGCATTCTGGCAGTATTCGGAATCAACCGTATGGTATTCTGTTTGATAATTGGAATACGGGGACCATGAAAAGATACAATAAATGATAAACAGATATTTTGTGTATCTAGAAATGGATACAATCTCCACACGGAATGATGTATTTGTGATTTTTTATTCTATGCTGCAGAATTCTGCGTGGTAAAACCACAAGTACACTTCTACCTGTCCAACTGAGACAAAAGAGCAATAACTTTGGGAAGGTACAAGGATACGTAGCTTTCGGTATAGAACCCATGTTCCTTGTTATGGCCACTTGCCATATGATGGGCCAATTCATGACAATAAGTTACAAACCAGTAAGAGTAGCATTCTCTGCTGTTATGTAGGTCTCTTGAGTAATGCAATGAGTAGAAAAACCTCATATTGAAATGCAATGCTCTGTTCGAATTGAATGCGATCACACCGCCAGCTGGGTCATGAAAAATTGCGACCGTACTCAGAGACAGGCCGAAAATGCCACAAAGTCTCTCTAATACCACTGCAAAACTTTCGAGTGCGTCAACATGCCCTTGAAGAAAATCGTGCGAGGACGGATGCTTGCGTGCCGAGAAAACTTTTATGCCGTTGTGTGTCTCTCCTCGTTCATTGAGCCCCACGAAAGGCTGCAAGTCCTGACCAGGAATAACTTCACATGTTGTCCCTTTGTCCAATCCTTCTGGAATTGCCATATTCACTTCAGAGCTCTGGACACCATTAGGGTCCACATTTCGAGAGGTTTGCACTGTGTTTTCAAGTAATTTCGTCATATTCTGATATCCTTTGACGTCTTGCTCTGGTGATACTGGCACATTGTCATTTCGTCCAGTACTGGGTCCGCTTGTGGTATCAGCGCCATATCTAGTCCGGCCTCCGTGTCCTCCAACTCCACCGAATGTACTGCCACGAATGCCATCAAAAGCACGACCAAGTTTCCTTGAACCAAAAAACTTGTTAGGCTTGTGATGTCCGCTCGATTCATCTGTAGCTGAATTGTTTGTTTTGTTGGTCTGATTTGTTTCGGTCGACTGCCCCGTCGCCATTTCTTCTGCTAATTGACGGACTTGTTCCATCGACGGGTCATTGCCAAGTCGTTTCCTAAGGAAATCCTCGTCTGCAGCAGGGAACATCTGTTTCAGGGCTTGCACGTAGTCATTTTGCGAGAGCGATGACTTGCCATCTCGACCGGAGTCACCAGCATGACCTTTGTCTTGTCTGCCTGCAGCGCTTCCAGACTGCTTCTCAAGGTCGCTAACTGCAGAAGATGGGCTTTTGTTGGAAGTCCTATCCACAGTAGTTTGGGATCGAGTTGATGAAGCGTCAGCGCCTGGTTCGATCGACGCTGGTGGGATCGGAGGTTCAGGTTCTGGAACCGGCTCTGTTTTGATGATACGATCCACGGGAAAGCCTCTTGCACGAAGCTGCTCCAACGGCGCCTCTAGAAGAGAACTGATGAAAAATGCATCTTCGAGTTGACATCTTTGAAGGATGAGTTCTCCAATGGCACATCCAACATCAAACCAATCGAAATCTGACGTGATGTAAAGATAGTTTTTATTTGAGGCGCCAGGTTGGCAACAGCAGGTTGTCTGGTGCGTTCGAACTGATTTCCCAAGGGAATAGACTGCTTTCACTTCACTCACTTCGTATACTTCAAGGTGCTTGTCGTCAAGAACCAACGCTGCATTAGCAACAAGTGGCCTCGAGGTGACGCTAGGTGACACAAGAAGAGGACAGCGCTCGTGGATTCTCTCGAGCAAAGCAGTAGTAAGTTCAGTTTTTCTTTGTCTTGTTCCGATTACATCAAACTTCTTAACAACTTCTTTCGAGATATACTTCGAGCCAATCAAGGCATAGAACTCCTCAAGATCAGATTCAGGAGGTGCGCGTTTGACAGGAAACATCCGTCCAAAGAAAGAATTATCGATGATGTAGATGTCCTTCGCCACTGTGAGCTCGTATTGACTTTTTTCGTTTGACGTGTCTTCACTGGCAGAATACGCAAGAAGAAACGGTGAATCACGTATATCAGGTGTAACGCTTTGGAATGGCCGATGCGCTGCAACACGACGAAGAAACATGCGATAGCGCTCCTCTGTCTTGAGCGCCATCAAGACAGACTTCGGCGATTCGATCATTAGTCGGAAAATATCCTTTGTAGAGGCTTCTTGTTTTACGCCCACTGCAGCGAGAAATGGGCTAAAATCGACAACATGAAAAAGGGACTCGGTAACTGAGTCTCCATTGTCGTTGCCTGACTTGAAGAAAACAGCCTGTGGACGGAACCACTCAATTTCATTGTTTACCAAAGATGGGATGAATTCATTGTTCTCAAGCTGACGCATCAATGGTGCCTGAATGTCAGCAGTTCGAGTTGAAAGATATTGGAAAATATTCGAAAAGGCCTTCAAGATATTGCTTGCGAGACCTTTGCGATCTGGCTGCTTCGCTGTGAGCAGTTGCTTCGCCGACGAAACCAGCAACAAAAGTTGTTGAATCAAAGCACCTGGATCTGGTTCCTTCACGCATTGGAAAATATTTGCCAAGACTTTCCCAATGTCCCCCAAGCTGGGATCAATCACCGGGAAACCCATGACTGAGCAGCGTTCTTCAGAACAGCATGTAAGAACAGAATATAACCCAGCCTTCTTCTCGCCGTCGAACGGGGAAATCTTGACACAAGGCATGAAAGTTAGTTTGAGTCTCTCCCCCTTTCCAATACGCGCGTATTCTTGGTGATAAACACCATTGGACCCAAGTCGTTTGCTCACGTATTCAAGGCATTGAATTCGCATCTTGTTGTCGCTGACTTGATCTGACGCGAACCTTAGAATCTCGATCAGTGGCGGAAGAACCTTCATACCTAGACCCACGAGGAAACGTCCATTTTGTGAACGCTCTGTGATTTCGTCTTGCGATGGCCACTGAAGAAGCCGTAGAAATGGGAATATTCGAAGGTCCCGATCTGGAAGATATAGTTCATTTGGAGCAAACATTCTGCTGACGTCGTTCTCGCACGGTAGATACTGCGTGGACTTGAGCTTCGAAATGTCTTTCGGTGTCAGTGTGGCTGTCCTCAAATACTCTATCAATGGCTTGGGATCACTGCTCCATTGTAAAGTATCAAGCTTGGAAAATAAAAAGTCTATGGCAACTGACTTTCGGACACCCAAAGCGAGGAGAAAATCATCGGTGATTCCAATATGCTTCAAGGACTGCGAAACCTTGTGAAAGTTACCAATACTATCAAATGCTTCCAATTCAGCCGAGTAGAGGTACAAGTTGGAGGGACAATCTGCACTAAATGCAGTTGGTATGTTCGAGTCAAAAGGAATGCAGCGACGGTTCTGTAGCACGCTAAGGCAGAAGCTGCCAAAAATCGATTGTTCGTGTGCTGGTCGCCTTGAATACTCTTGACTCAAAGTGGATAGTACTTGTAGACGAAGCTTATCATCTTCCGGTTGGCCAGAGTTCATGCACTGGTGATGGCTAATGAATTCTATCCAGATTTCGATGGGCAACGGCTCCAACCAGGCACTTAATGAAGAATCAGTGAGTGTTCTCAAGGTGATACTATCTTGGATACCTTTGGGAATGACGGAGTCTGGCATTGGCAACGTTTCGATTGAAAAGCCGCTACCTGTTCTAATCTTGTCTTTGTCAAGGTAGAATAGAAAGTCTCTGAGCTTGAAAACAGGGATAGTCTCTTTCTCGTCGCGGTATTGCATAAAGAATTGAATTCGATCTTTGATATCAAGGGATCGGGTTGCCGATATATGTGGATGAATTTTAGAGAACTTCACCCACCACTTTATGAAGCGAATTAGCTGATCTTCGTCGAAAACATCTTGCGATATTTTCTTTGACAAATCGTCAAGGTTCAGAGCTTGACATTGCGCAATCACATTGTGATATTCTTCAGCATTGTTATAAACGATGGATCGAACAACATTGTCATTGCAAAATGCCTCCATTCCCTTGTTCGGCAGTCTCGCCTCGTCACCCGAAACGACGCCTGTTCGAGTGAGGACGGGAGGGGCCTTTTCTGGCAAGCATCGCGAAAAGCCCTCGGCAAGGGCCGTTCCAACCAAGGGGTCGGGAGTTGACTGTCGTGGACAAAATGATTGCATCAATATGATGGCTTGATGCTCCTCCGAACACAGCGGGCGTGGATCCCGAGGATGAATCAGCTCGCCCCCGTCGTCAACAAACTCTTCTACTTTGTTTACGACGTTGACAATCGTCTTTTTCACTCCTTTCGCCATATACTTGGCAAATCCCCAGACCCTGGAACCCTTTGAGGTGGCGTCCTCAGTCTCTGTCGATACAGTTTGATCAGCGATTGTGTCATCGTCTTCATTTTCTGATGTTGCAGTAGAGTTGACCGGTACCTTGGCTTTCTCTTTAGCTTCTTTCAGCAATTTCGCTTCTAGTTTGGCACGTTCTGCGGCCCCTTTGGCAAACTCGACACCAATGGTTGACATTCCATGTTCTAACGTCAGTCGCATTAGGATGCCTGAAAACTCCAACAGTTCAAGATTGAAAAGACGCAGCGTTTGATCTTGCAAGTCCATCGCTTCTCGTTCTACAGTTGGAACAAACGGTGCAGCTAGGTGCGCCGCAAGGCCAGTCGTTTGTGAAGTCCGAAATCCGATAAAGATTCTACCCTCTCCTATCCGTGGAGAAAAGCTTTGCACAATCTTATGAGCCTTGTTTCGCCTGTTCCCGTTGTGAGTTACGCTGTCATCAATGTGTTGTTGTCCGTTCAAAAAGATTTGCACTTCAACTTTCGAAGGAGGCTTCTTCTTGGTGACGCGCTCCATCCGGCTGGTCATATTGGCAGGGATTTTTGTTTTTGCAACCGCCGACAAGTATCTGGCCGTGACAGCAGCAGTGTCGCCATCCAGAGACACTTGTACGTGATAAAAGGACTCCTGGAATGCGTTTTCATCACGCAAACTAAATAGGCCGTTAGGGCTGGTGGTTACAGCTCCGTCCGATTTCCACCAACTAGAATTCTTTTGAATTTGTACCACGGATGGGTCTTGTAACAGTGTCTTGGTGATGGTCAGCCGAGGCTTGTCGTCGACAAACACTCGAATATCTTTCAGGCCTTTTGTAAACGTGAGCGAGGCGCAAAGGAACTCTCCAAATTCTTCCAAATCTGGTAAAGGGTAGAGATCTCTGGATGGAAGTATGAATGATGTCCATCCCTCGTGATTTTTACCATTATCGTTGTCCACTGTTTTCGTCCACAACGCATCTCCCTTCCATACAAAGGCCAGGGCTTGATTCCCACTCAATACGATCGGCTCTTCACAAATACTAAACATGGTATAGGCACCGACCCCAAAGGCTCCAATCTTGGACTCATCCGGATTACCTTCGGCAATTTTCTTGAGGCGTGCCCAATCTTGTGGTCGAAATGGCAGTCCATTGTTGCGATATTGAACCGAAGTTACCACTGTTTTATGCAGCATTGTGCCGCTAGACGTGTCCGGAGCGGTGGTAAAGTAGATTTCTGCCACTGTCGCCTCGGCATCATTCGAATTTTGTAATAGTTCTCGATACACTGCCCCTGCACTGGCATAACGAGCCAAAATTTTGTCAATCAGGGCCCGCTGATTCACTTCCACACGTTCTTCGTTGGCCCCCGAGTCGACATTGGCCCGAACCCTGTCATAGAGCGACATGACAGTGAGTAGAAAGTAAACAAAATCTAGTAAATTTCCGCAGTACGAGTAAGAGCTGAGGAATCAAAAAGAAGCAAAGTTCTCGTGTGTTTTCAATGCCAATGAATGCCGAAGTACGAAGGATTATCATTGTCGGAGCGACGAACGTCTCGGAAACTTTCCAGTCGTTCCAAGAATCGCGCACTCCATGGAGTTCTCTGCTATTTTCGAGCCGAATGATCTCCCGATAGAAACAAGCACACGCGGGTCACCTCTAATAAGTTTAAAGAGAATGGATATCAATAAAGAGATAATCGTGGAAAGGTGCTACTAGTTATCCTGTACAGTGATTCTTCGGTAGCTAGGAATTTAGTAGTTACCCTATTCAATTATAAGGTCGTTCATCTCAAGCGAGGCCTGGCGTCAAGCCGCCATCATTACTACTCTCAAGATCAGTCTCTCTGGGGCTTTCCTGTGCTGTCTGACTTTCTGTTGGTTTTCGATTGTGTCTGGCGCTTACGTATTCTTGATATTGTTTGTCAGGTTTGAATGGGCGGTCACCAATCAAATCAATCATATCATCGTGAGTGATTGTTTCCTTGTCCATGAGCAGTTTGGCCACCGCCTCTACTTGCTCCTTCTTTGCTTGGATCAATTCCATTGTGCGTCGATACGCAGCATCAACGATAGCCCGAGCTTCCTCGTCCATTGCCTCCGCAGTAGCGTCCGAATATGGTTTGTCTCCAAACTGGTTGTCATCCCGGGGATACGCCAGTTGGCCAACACGAGAATTCATACCATACGTTTGGATTGTACTGTAGACCAGCTGTGTCACACGACGGAGATCGTCCGATGCCCCGGTAGTAACTCTACCAAAAAATACTTCTTCTGCGGCCCTTCCAGCTAGTGCCATGCAAACAATATCCATAATTTGCTGTTCTGTTCGCAGGAAAACTTCCTTGGGGAGATATTGAGCGAATCCTAGAGCCCCGCTAGTTCGTGGAATGATTGTTACCTTCAGAAGCGGGTCGGCATGCTCCAGAAACCATCCAGCAACTGCATGACCCGCCTCATGATGAGCAACGATTTCGCGGTCATGGTGACTCATGATTTTGTTGCTTTCCAAGCCACCAATGATTCGATCAGTAGCTTTCTCAAAATCCTCAATTGTTACTGTTTCTCCTCTGCGGCGTGCAGCCACAATTGCAGCTTCATTACATAGATTGGCAATGTCAGCTCCCGCGAATCCTGGAGTCAAGCCAGCCAGTCGACCAGCTATGTCGGCAATATCGCCATCTAATGTTATTCCTTTGAGATGAACACCGAAAATTTCTTTGCGTCCCTGAAGATCAGGCTTGTCTACTGTAATTTGGCGATCAAAACGTCCAGGTCGCGTCAAAGCTTGGTCCAAAATATCGATTCGGTTGGTACCGGCCAGAACAACAACTCCAGTCGTGGGAGTGAACCCGTCCATCTCAACTAGCAATTGATTGAGAGTATTTTCACGCTCGTCGTTACCACCCGAAAAGCCCCCTCGCCCACGTTGACGGCCTACAGCATCGATCTCATCAATAAAAACAATGCAGGGGGCGCAGGCTCTGGCTTCTTTGAAGAGGTCGCGAACACGAGAGGGACCGACACCCACAAACATTTCTGGAGGACAAGATACCAAAGGGTTAGCCAATACTCTACGAACTTTGCAGGTGGACGTAGTCAGGTGGGTAGCTTACCGATGAAGTCAGATCCAGAGATGGAGAAGAACGGAACTCCAGCCTCTCCTGCAACTGCTTTGGCAAGCAACGTTTTACCCGTACCAGGAGGGCCGCACAATAAAGCACCCTTTGGAATCTTCGCTCCAAGCTTAGTAAATCGTGACGAGTCTTTCAAGAAATCAACAAATTCCATCACCTCCTGTTTGGCCTGTTGGCACCCTGCCACATGCGAAAAGTCTACTTGTACCGATTCAGGATTTATCTTTTTGGCATTGGATTTGCCAATCTGAAAAATACCTCCCATCCCACTTCCACCGGAACCTCCCGTCCCGGCCCCAACCCCACCCATCATACCTCTGGAGTAATAATATAAAAGACCCATCATCGCCAACATCGGTGTTGCTTTGATGAATTCGAGCAACAGATTAACTTCATTTACGTATTGCACAGGTATCCACTCACGTGGGTGAATGTGACCTTGAGCTTTTGAGAGTTTTTCCTCGAATGATTCAATGCTTCCGATGTAGAAATGATACACTGGTGTCTGAGCAGAGGCTCGTAGGGCACTACCCTCGGTGGTCGCTCCATCAGCAGTACTTGGTTTATTGAACTCCATTAATGTGTCATCGAATTGATGCTGTTCTTCTGCTTTCTTTGATCTTGCATCCATGGCAAAGTCCGACGATACAATCTTCGCTGACGATGAGGATAGTGATGGAATGCCTTTTGATCCTGGGTGCAAGATTACCCTTGCCAAAGAATTGTTAACCACCACGACCTTCTCCACTTGACCAGACTCAAGGAGATGATTTCTGAAGTCCACAAAAGTGATTTCTTTGCCGTTTTTATTCGACCCTTCTTCACCATCAAAGAACCGCCGCGCCGCCATGACCATCAACAGCATTGCAATCAAAGCCGGGATGTTTTGCGGGTCCTGATCCTCAGAAGGAGGGGGGACACTTCCACGTTTCTTTTGCTTCGAGCCACTAGATTTGAAAGTATTCGTCTTTTCTTTTGGTTTGATTGGCTCTTCTTCCGCATTACCTTCCTTATTCTCGGGAAAGAAATTCTCAAATCCTTTCGGCACTCGTGCCCACCAATTGGACAAGAGAGGAGAAGACAAGAAGGGCATCCAAGTGGGCTGTTGTGGTATCTTGTAGTCACTTTGAGCCTCCAACCATTCATTTATTGGAATAGCACGGACAGTCTCCGCGGACGGCCGTCGAGTGGTGGAAAAGCTCGCAATGGCCGACCGTTGCGGTACACAACATCTGGATCTTCGCAGCAAATGGCTCCGCAAGAGATTGCTCGTTGACATGACAGATGAATGACTGGTAGGATGGACTAGATTTACGTTGTCCTAATAATTGGAATTCCAGAGCAGTCAATGGTCAAAGGACGACAATTGAAACTCAAAGAATTAGAACTGCTCCGCCCAAGTCGTGTTCTATTCTTTGTGTGATGACT
Organism: Nitzschia palea; assembly: GCA_019593585.1. Classification (NCBI taxonomy): domain Eukaryota; phylum Bacillariophyta; class Bacillariophyceae; order Bacillariales; family Bacillariaceae; genus Nitzschia; species Nitzschia palea. The sequence continues at coordinate 48,100 of SWEM01000115.1, read as the reverse complement.
TTGGCCTTCTGTCGCTTGCTTCTTCGACGGGCGAGGCGCAATAAAAGAAGGTGATTGACGCAGGCCGAAACTGTGGAAAGGCTGTTTCTGTACCGCTCCCATTGGGTGGAATGTTGGAGTTCCGCATCGAATGCCAGTACCTAGCTATCATATATAGTCTATTTCTTATCTATTCGTGCACACGTACCCTTGTACCAGCAGGGACGACTTCTTCCGTGTTCTGGAAAAGTGCACGGTCGGAGATTTTTTTCGCCACTGCTTTCCTCGCAAGACTCTTGTGTCTACGTTTCTGGCGATCCCGGGGTTTTTGGAAGGTTTTGAGACCGTTCTAACGTGTAAGAAAATTCAGACTGTGAATGAGAAGGGCCTCTCGCTTTCTCACTTCTGTCAATAAAAAGTCTATCAAACCTTTGCTTGGGTCATCACCACACAATACCACAACGCATTACACCTTTGTATAATTGGCTGACAACACATATTTATTTTTGAGAATATTCTAAAAGTATGACGGTGGCACGAGAACCAGAACTTCTGAACGTCACCATTTCTGGTCTGGAGCACATGTCGCAATGGGATGATGGAGAGTCGTCCTTTCCTTTGATGGAGCGCACGAGCAATTCTCTCAACTCCTCGGATCATTCATCTTCCTTTTCAAACGGTCTGATTCCGCAACTATTGACTCCGAAAAAGAACAAACCAGTGAAAGAACAGAGTAACCAACCATTTATGGAATACGAATTAAAGAATGCCCGAGATGCTCTGGTGGGATCGACGTCGGCGGTGATTAACTTTCTCAGTACTTCAGGTGTGCCAAAACCTGCATGTGACCAATTGCACAAAAACTTGGACATGGGCCGCTATTTTGCCGTCCTCAAGCGTGTTCAAGATTATATTCAATGTTTACCATCAGTGGAGGAAAGTAGCATTCTCGCCAAGATTCATCTATCTGTCATTGCTTGGGAGGCTCTATGTCGATTCAAGTCTATAGAATACAAGCGAGCCTACAAACGTTGCTTCAATTTGCGATATGAGAGTAGAGGGTCAGATCAAGAAATCCAAGCAGCCGTTGCACTGCAAGTCCAGATTGCCGAACAATGTACGACGTGTCAAAAGAAGTTATACTTGGTGCGAAGGTGGCAGCGAAATATCTTGAACAAAATGAAGCGCACCACGATGATCGCACCAGAGGGATACCAACCCATCCGGTGTCTATAGAGTTAACCCTACAGCAAAGAACATGACTAGATTCTTGCTCACTGTATGAGGCTATCATGGTGAACTGGTTTTAAGATAATCTAAAAGTAATGGTTTGGTTGACGCCAACATCCAATTATCACGGTGAGCCCATCCTTTCCGAAATTCCATTGTCAAATGTCAATCCGATTTCCCACTTTCTATAGTTCTGGGATGGGGTCATAAAGAGTATCAATCACAGGAAAGCCATTTCACTCTTCCGGTTTGATCGTGGAATGCAACATGACAGTGAAGGTGAATGGACAGAACTGACTTGTCTGCACATACTCTCGTAGTAGGTACTATAGTACCAATGTTAGTTGGTTTTTTATCATATTTTGGCATTTGTGCTGTCGGCGTACCTGTATTTTGTGAACACGTATCTTGACAGGATGACACTTGAATTCATTGGATTTCGCAGGATGTCACAGTCAAGGCGACCAGGATTCGACCCGTCAAACACGTACTCGCCGATAGACATCACCAGATCTAACGGCAGGACCTTGATAACTGGCTTACTGTTAGTGCTTGCCATTATTCCATAGATACTACTTGTACTACCATCGATTAGAGTTGCCGGGGTGTCTATTCAATCTTGAATTCTTCAATCGATTTTGTAATCAAACAATCCCGAATTTCCAAAATGAAGATTGCTTCCGTTGCAGTTGCTTCGCTCGTATGTCTACCTTGTTCCACAGCATTCATGGGTCCTCTATTTGCAAGGAAAACCCTGGTTGCTTCGAATCTTCACCTTCATGACAATTCAGAAGGCGAAATTCCAGGCTGGGCTGGCCCAGCTTCGGTGCTTGCAGCTGGTTTAACAGTAGCTGCTCAAGTTGCTGGAGCGTCTGTAGAGCTTCCTGTACAACCCGTTTCGTCGTATATTCAGGTAGCAAGTGGTAAGTGCATTTCATTCGAGACATTTCCACTGTCATCAAGGCCGACTTGACTCTGATGAACTTTTATAGCTCCATCACAAATGGCTGACGTGCAGTCAACAAGTATCAGCGCCATTTCTGGGAATAGTCTCTACCTGTCAGCGACCGAGTATTTGGACTTTTCTATGCCGTCGTATGGCTCGTCGATCAGTGATACTACAGCGAAGCCGAAAGCTGAGGCCCCTTCCTTCTCTAACCCATTTGGTGACTTTGATTTCGGGAAAAAGGACGAGTCCCCTGTAGAGGATAAGGTTGACGACGGTAAGGCGGCCGCTGAGGCAGCGAAGAAAGCTGAAAAAGAAAAAGCAGACAAAGAGGCCGCCGAAAAGAAAAAGGAGGAAGGAAAGGCTGCAGCGGAAGCCAAGAGAGCAGAGGAAGAGAAGTCTGCCGCCGAAGCCAAGAAGGCTGAGCAAGTATCAGCTGAGGAAAAGAAAGCCGATGAAGCTGCGGCCAAAGAGGCTGTCAAGGCGAAAGAAGCAGAAGAAAAGGCTGAAGCTGAAGCCAAGAAAGCGGAAAAAGAAGCGCGCCGACTTGCTGAGTTGGAAAAGCAGAAAGCTGCAGTTGAACGGCAAAAAGAGAAAGACGCAGCAGCAGCTGCAGCATCTGCCACGGTGAGTGCAACGAATTCTCGGCCCTGAAGCTGCCTGCGAAAACACGTCGCACACTAACGTTGATCCACTCTTGTCGAAAAGGTTTCCTCCCCTCCCCCGACTCCAGTTGTTGAAAAAGTGGACGTCAAGACCCCTGAATTTAAGGCACCGGACGTGAAGTTGGAGATTCCTGAATTCAAGGCACCCGATCTGAAAATTCCATCCTTCTCTTTCCCAAAGGTAGACTTACCAGATGTAGCGGCCCCTACCTTCTCAGCTCCAAAGTTTGACATACCCAAGGTCGAAATGCCAAAAGCACCCACCGTAACTCTCCCAAAACTAGACGTTGGAACTGTGGATGAAGATATCGAACCGCAAGAAATCCGCGACGAAAAAGCTAGAGTTGCCAGAACGGCCTACAAGGATGCCGACGAGCAAGCAAGGGTACGGGTGTCTCGATGATTTCTATGCTGGCGTGTGTACTATTCTAACTGTCCTCCCCTTTCTACTCTCTCTGACCTTCTTTAGGAGTTCGAGGCCAAGGCGGCAGAGATGCGACAGATAGCCAATGAAAAGAAGAAGGTCGCAAAGGAAGCAAAAGATGAAGCGTGCCAGACGCGTTTTGGTGGAAAGGTTCTGTGCATTCGACCTCTCAATTCGGGATACTAATATGGAATTGCGTTATTCCCAAAATAACGCTGACTGGGAACGGTTGGATGTACATCAGAAGAATGATCACGCCTAACAAACATTATGGATACACTGGAACAAATGGATTTTTCTTGCACTTGTAATTTCCGCTTCGGTACAATTGTGGATGAAGAACTCGTTACTTTCTTAGGATTACACTAGAATTTAAGAGAAAATTTTTGTTTCCCAAAGAGCGGTGCCCTAAAAAGTGAAATAGCTGTTAGAAAATGCAATTGACAGGACACTGTTGAACTGGACGACTTACGTGAATGTTCTCAGACGCAAACATGCCAAGAATACCCAACATTGCAAGGCGGCCGTTTTGGATTTCAACGTTAAGAGCTCGCAATTGCTTTGAAGATTCATCATCCATAGCAACTCCGAGATATCCAGTGCCGAAATCTCCTGGCTTCTTTCCGGGTCGTTGCTTCACCAAAACTTCATGAGCCCCGATGAGGACAGCCAATTGGACCCATCCCAAAAGTGGAACAACATCAAGAGCGGCCAAACCATTGGGGATATCAGAGAACGACAAGTTCTCAGAAGGGGACAACAACCCTTGGAATCTGTAGTTCTCTTGGACGAGCATACCAACAGTGGCAGCCATTGCGATACGTCCATGCTTCACCTCAACTCCACGGTAGTGGTAGAAATTTTGCTCAGGAGTTCCATATGGCCCATTTGCAAGGAATCCAAGAGGGCTGAAGAAAGCATTTTAGTACCTAAGGTTCAAGGAAAAGGAGATATTTGTCTTTGCAAACACGATAGCAACACTTACTCGAAGAATCCAATTGGTGGCAAAACACCAATTTCCTTATTGACAGGCTTGGCATTCAGCGACGAGCTCTTGGATTGCGTGGAGGAGGGGGCAAAAGCCGAAGCTGATGCCAAAGTGAGAGCAACGGGAAGCAATCGAACCATCTTCACTGATTTTGATAAAAGAAGAATAAAAGTACAAAATGCAAATCGACAAGGATTCTTATCGGAAGATGGATCCTTGGGTTGTTGGGTCGTTGAATACGCACGTGGTCGCTCGCGCCACACACTTCATACGTCTCGATAGATGCCCTATATCAAGGGCGAGTAATAAGACTCAAAGGAAGCAATAATGCGGGAGACAAACACAATTGCAATGATCAACAATCGATTTTAACGGAGGTTTTTAATGCCTGCAGACTTCAAGTTGACAATCTTCAATCCTACGTCATCCAGACGATTCTTACGAATCTGCGCGCTCTTGACACGTGGTGGGGACAATGAACCTGTATTTGATGTTCTTAGTTAAATAGCCTACATGACACCATCATCATTATTATGGAATTGCTATCATAGTTTCCTAGTTTCTGCCATAATGCAGTATAGGTGCCACATAGTTGATGCCATAGTGCAGGCGATGCAAGCACTGTACTCACTGCCAATGCAGAAATGTTTCGCTCACTCAGTGTCAATAGCTCGGTATGAGCTTCATTGTAAGTTGGATTAATGAAATTGTCACTGTTCGTTTCCAGGGCAATCTTGTATTGCTGCAGAACAGATAATGCTCCTGGTAACCATAAATCTATTGAATTTTCTCTTTCCTTGTTGCTCCATGTACTCTGAGTGACGAGAACTTTGATGAATAAAGTGCGAAAACACATGCCAGGACGAAAAATCCAGCCGAGCCGTATTGAAAAATCATGGCAGTCCCAATCATAGATTGCACTTTCCCACCGACAACGGCACCTGTCGATCTTCCGATACCATTATAGGAACCATTCAAAAGCAAAAGCATGGTGGCCCTTGTCCCTTCTGGTGCAATCTCGCTAGCATAAACTGTCGCTGTACTCCAAAAACATCCGAATGTAAACCCTCGTATCGCCTCCCCAATATAGCCATAGATAGGGCTGTCCATAACAGCGTAAAAGTAAAAGCGCAATGATACAGTAATGAGGCAAAGAAATGTCACTCCGTCAGATCCCAGTAATGACTTGAGTGGACCAGAATACCAGAACATGATAGCACCAGCGCCGCTTGAGAATACTCGACTTGCTCCCATGTGCGATCCATTGGCACCCACTTCTCGGAAACGAGCGTATGTGAAATTATCAGCGATCCCTCCGGCAACTCCCATGGCAAAGACCACAATGAAAAAGACAACGGCATCGTGATTTCTTGCCACCGACAGCAGTACCTCGAGTGAGGTATGCCGCTGGGCCTTGGGCGCCGACGACGCCGTTACTCCATCCGATTTTTGTGTATCGTTATTGCGTTGATCAACCTGGAAGAATCTCAACACGATGAGTACTGGGACGTGGAGAATTATGTGAACAACGAATAGTAGACGGTAACCTGACAAACTCTTGAAGAAAGCTTGCAAGATTCCGACGAATGTTGCTGGAAGAACAGACTCATTAATATGCACTGGGACTCTCTCCAAGAAATGCCCTGCAATTCCCGTCCCCAATCCAGAGCCAATGAGACCCCAAAGTCTCATTTTTCCAAACTGGGATCGGTCTTTCATTTGTTGCAAGACCAAGGCATCGATGATGGAACGAGCTGGCGTTCCGAAGAATGATTTGACACAAACTAAGCCCATCACCAAATATGGGTCATTTACAACCCCCACCAGAAGTTGACCCAACAACGTGATTGATATGGTCACGTATAAAATTGTAAACGGTGCATTCAAAGAGTCCGCCAGGACGCCCCAGAATGGGCCCACCAAAAATGTTAAAAACGGCGTTATGGATCCTAAAAGGCCGATTACCTGTCCTCCGTAACCCAAAGAAGCATAATACTCTGGTAAGAAAGGATGCAAGAATCCTTCCGCCATGTAATATGTCGTGTAGAGCATACGTATCAATGTCAGTGTCACATAGTCATCGTAGTCATCGTATTCGGACGAGAGTGATTTGCGGTTGACTTTTGTTCCTGTCTTTATCTGATCAGGATCACTTGTCATCGTGACAGTTGCCAGTGCGGATGTGCTATTGTTTGCCCTCATTCCCGCAAATGACAAGACATCGTCATGGGCGAAAAAAAGTTTTGAGTTGTGACAGAAGCCTAAAATTATCGATCGGTGTATCTCAAGAAGATGATGGGGTCGCGACGAATCTCGAAATGAGCGGCCCGCGAGATTCGGCACAACTCATCACGAATCCTCGTGGACTCACACCGGTAAATACGATTCACTCACCATGTTCTACAGTAATCTAACAGGTACCAGGTACCAGGTACCAGGTACCAGGTACACGCTGGACGCACCAGAAGAATACTACCTGGTATGGAAGTTAGTACCAGAGTATGCAACTGCAATGGATGTGAAATAGAATCAAAGTTCGTGCAGTAGCGAAACCTAATAGTAAATCTCGACTACAGAAGGATGGGATTTGGATTTTCCAAAAAAATTTGCGTTGCTAGAGTACCTTTGACCGCGTCTTTGCCCTGGGAACAATGGGTTGGGGGTTTTTAAAGTTGCTCTCTTTGCGAATGCGTAGGTACATGATGACAAGAGTTACAAAACAGAAATCAAAGAAACCAGAATACAAGAATGTACGGACCGTTCCGACATGGGATTGGAGTTTGCCCCCGATGATGGCCCCTAATGATTGTCCCAAACCCCCATACATGGCATTCAAGAACATTAACTATAAGAGAGAAAAATCCAGGAGAACCAAAAAAGTGAGCGTGGATGGCGTCTTTTGATATGTATGGTGTGGACTGCTACTCATCCTCCCTCCCTTACCATTGTGGCACCTAATCCTGGTGGTGCTATCCGACTGGCATAGATGGTGCAAGTACTCCAGAATGCAGCAAATGTTACACCTCGTAGCGCCTCGGCCGGAAGTCCGTGGAGTGGATTCCGCATCCATCCATAAATACCAAATCGAATCACATAGCTGATTAAGCTCAGCACAATGACTCGATCTGCGCCTAATAACTCGGTAAGTGGCCCTGAAAACCAAAACATGGGTGCACCGGCAATGCTGGATACCAATCGACTGAGTCCCATGTCCTTCCCCGTTCCACCGACTTCACGAATGCGAACATAGGCAAAGTTTTCAATAATCCCACTCGAGATTCCAACCACCAATACCAAGAAAAAGAAAAGCAATGCGTCGCTGTTATGAAACAATACCGCAATGCCATTCCAAACACCGACCTTGGGCTGTTCCTTGTTTTCGACTTGAACTATTTCTCCCACCTCAACAGCAGATTTCTTGGCTTGTTTTTCCTTTTCTTTTTCATTATGGAGTTTATGAAAGGCTCGAATGCAGATCCAGGTCGGGACGGACAGGCAGGCATAGGTCAGAAACAAGAGTTTGTATCCCGTGAGACTTTGCCAAAAATTGTCCAGTTTTTCTAGGAGGGAATGTCCAGCGTTGTGATGATAGGGACGATGTTTACTCTTGCTGAGCATTAATCCCACGACACTGCTCCCCACACCAAAGCCAAGTTGTCCCCATAATCGAAGTCGACCATAACGGGATCGATCATGCAAGTGACTCATCACCATGGAATCCAATAAAGACTTGACCGGAGCATTAAAAAAGGCGGTGATAAAGACCATAATCATAATATACGTTGGATTGTGTTTCCATGCGACAAGAAGTTGTCCCACTAAGGATACCAAAAACGTAAAGTAGAGAACCGCAAAGGGACTCCCCGTTTGATCCGAGACAATACCCCATAATGGGGCCACTAGGAATGTGGTAAATGGTTTGATTGCGCCAAGCATGCCAATCACTTGTCCACCATGCCCGAGGGAGTGATAGTACACGGGCAAGTAGGGTAACAGTGATCCCAAAGATCCATAATACGTAATGAACAAAAAGCGAATTAGCATCAAGATTTTTGGGTCATCTTCTTTGCTCTCTTCCTCCAGTGGAATTTCGGACAATTGTTCGGGTGTTTCTTTTTCGGTAGGGGGTGGAGGAGGAGGATCGGACGAATGTCTACCAGTCGCTGTTTTGGGCTGGAATTCTTGACTTTTGGTAATCACTCCTCCACGTTGACTCCAAAGTGCCGAGTAGTAGTCTCGAGGTTGGTGCGATGGCAACGGAATTTTCCGTGGGATTGTAGTAGATGATTCTTTGGCATGGACACAACAACTCGCGTTGGATGTTGAATACACCTCTCCTCTCAAAAGCAGCAACCAGGTACCTAGGAAGAATCCCTGTAGGCAGATTCGACTCGATATATGTTGCCTTTGACGCCGTCTTGTTTTGTTGTTGCTCATGTTGAGACAAGTATATTTCGAAAAATGAAAGATATGGAATGTCACGAGCTCCACGGATCTGATTTTCAATTGTGTTGTGTCTTTTTTGTTGTTGACAGTAGTGACAGCGAGTTGCCGATGGGATAATTTTCAAAACATCGATGCTTTTTTATTAGCATCGGTTCAGAACCAAGGGAGAAGTTGCGCTATTCCGTGTGCCACCAACCGTTTTGATTTCGGCAGATTCCACCCTGCAGAATCCAAGATCCTCAACCACTGATACATTTTAGCGCGCACCTATGCCCAGGCACGTTGCACGCACACGGATGGGGGTCAGGTCGGTCGGCAGTCGAACAGATCAAGGGCGACCAACGCCATCCAACAACTCAACCCAAGCCCACGCCCTCACATATTGTACCGTCATCGGCTGCAATTGTTTCCCATTTGTACCGCGGTGTTGAATGAGTTGCTGATTTACAGTAATCACAGGGTCTGGAAAGATACATGTTTCGAGAGGGACATTGTGATCATGTCGGGTCCAGTGCAGCGAACTTCATTGGAGGTGAGCCACCACCAAGCAACCATGGGGGGATGGGGGAAGCAGGGCGCAAAAGTCTATGCTCACTTTTTCTTTGTCTCTCAATCACCATTTGTTGTTTTCTGCTGTTGCTCTAGTTGTATCGTGATTGCATGAGACTGGTCCGTCATTTGGCACCAGGATATTCTCCCAAAGCTCTCGCGTTGCGAAACACGGTTCGAACTCAATTTCAAGCCGGTCGTGGCGAAAAAGACCCGGTTAAAATTGAAAATTTAAAGGGCAATGCCGTCCGAGCACTATCCAATTACATGTTGTATCAATCTGCACAAAAGGACACTCAGTTGCGTCAAGCCATGAAGGATCAAGTGGACAAGGTAAAAGAGGAAAACAGCCAACGGAAACCCTAGCTTTTTGATACGAGAGAAGGGCTTGTGGCAAATGTTACTTTGTTGGATATATTTTTAGGAATCCAAAAAAGAGAAATGCCAAACTTAATCATCATGGCCTTCAAGGCGGTCGTGCTACATGGTCCAAGAAACGATAATGCCTTCGGTATGGAAGTCATGTACCCTAATTCCATTTTGAAGGAATGACTTACCTAGTACAGGTCATCTTTTTGTCCCTCGTACCGTCATTCCCTTTTTACCGTCAAAACCAAATTCATGTCAAAGGACTACGCAACTCAAGTGCATATATCGTATATCGTTTCATTACTCCCTGAAAAACAACACTGGAGAATTAATGCATAGGCGGATCTTTCAAGAGCCAGTGCTTTTCGTCCTCTGTACGAGATCTTGTTGAATCAAACCCTGTTGCTCCTGTCTGACTACTGGTATTTCTGTAAAGAGCTAAAAAAACTGTACAAAAGGTGATGTTCCAAAAAGACACCGTTAGTACGAACTGTAATAAGTAGACTTTTAGTTGTAGTGGACAACAATTTCTGGCCGTCGTTGCGCACAGTCTGTACTTCGTCCCAAGGATTCCTATCGATCTGAGACGAAGGCAGTTCTTTCGAGTCGAAGGTGTCGTATATTGTAGCAATGGCAAAAGCAACTCGTTGTTTTGATCCAAACGGACCCACACTGTTGTCAAGACGACTCACATAAATAGTGCATCACACATCAAGATGGAATATACTCAGAACAAACCTTTTCGGTCCAGTGGCCCCATGGCCATGCCTCAGGGTCAAATTGCAACATCCGAAGGCCCCATTGGATTGAGCAAGATTGATCACGGCGTTACGGAAAATCCCTATGAACGCCGCTTCAGTCCCTATGACTTTAATGGTGGAACTTGTGTCGCCATTGCCGGAAAGGACTATGCCGTCATTGCTTCCGATACTCGTTTAAGCTCTGGCTACGAGATTCTGTCACGTAACATGAGCAAACTACACAAATTGACCGACAAGTGCATCCTTGGCAGTGCTGGATGCAAAACCGACGTCGATCAATTGCGCAGCGTTTTGGATATCAAAATGAAAGTCTACCAACACAATCACCAAAAGACCATGTCTACTCCTGCAGTCGCCCAAATGCTTTCCAACACACTCTACTACAAGCGATTCTTCCCGTACTATGCCTTCAACGTCTTTGGTGGGATCGACGAAGAAGGTAAGGGAGCCATCTACTCGTACGATGCCATTGGAAGTTTCGAGCGAACATCGGTTACCGCGACGGGAAGTGGCCAGGCCTACATTATTCCACTGCTGGATAATGTTATTACTCATAGAAATCGTACCGATGCAAAGAGAGATTTGCCGGCTGAGGAAGTTGTGGAACTTGTCAAGGATGCCTTCATTTCCTGTGGGGAGCGTGATATATACACGGGTGATAAGCTGGAAATTGCCGTCATTACTAAGGATGGGATCGACATTATCACATTTGACCTCAAGGCAGACTAGGAAAACATCATGCAACTAGTGAACCGATAAGTACAAAGTTTTAGGAATCGAACTTGATATCAAATCTGGATCAAAAGTCGTCCTGACGATCTCATGTGTCCTTACAAGGACGGACCATGACTACCGGAAGTAGAATATCATGCAGTAACAGATAGTTATACTACCGTGTTTCGGTTTTATGAATCTCACGGAATCCGTGAAGATCTAGAATTTAGAAGTCGTCCTGACGTCTTGTGTATTTCTTGTGTGGCCTTTCTCTTTCTTTACTTGCACGGTTATCGTGGGATTCTTCATCATTGTCATTGTTGTCACCGATAGAGTGACCTAGCCATTTCATGACACGCGATCGCATCCCTGTAGCATTAGATTTCGTTTCGCCGTCTGTTGTGTAGTCGTCAGTGCCCGAAGTGTATCGGCCATTTTCGGAGGCACTGGTGGTGGTAGGCTGACTATCCTCTTCGCCGCTGGAAACGGACGCGTCGCTTACTCGTGTTGCTCGTCTTCCCGATGATTCAATCTCTCGATTGGAGTCCCCTCGACGCGAGCGTTGTGATGTGCCCTGGGGACGGGATGTGCTCCTTCTATTCTGAGATTCGCTGCCACTGTCAAAGTCCTCCCTTTCGTCTCGATCGTAGGCCCTTGATTGACGACGGTTCACACTTCGACTGCGACTTCGCGAACGTGGTTGCATAAGTGCAGATGCATATCGTCGGAAACCGGATCGAGATCTGTCATTTCCATCGGAATAATACGATGACGACGCTGATGAACGTTCCACGCTACTTTCGTCAGAGTAGTATTCTACCTCCAGTTCTATATCCTCTTGAGCATTTGCTTCCTCATGGTCCGAGTCTGGGTCCTCTGATGCACTGTCGGTGTCAAGTAGCAGGTCGTCACTCTTACTCATTCCATTGACAACACGCATGTGACTCTTGAGGTCTCGAAGGGACGCACGTTCAGAGCAACAAAATTCGGTGAAGAAATCATAATTGCCCACTTTGTCTAGCACATCTTGACACAAGAAGTATACAAAAGCACCCAAGAGCACGAATCCCATTATATAGCTCGCGTAGTAGGGAAACCTCGCGGATCCTGATGGAAAATGTCCGACGAAAAGACTGATGAACGCAACAACAATGATATACGGCGTTTGAGTCACAATGTGATTCCTCATATCACATTCAATCATAAGAGTCGCAAGGATGGAACTCGTGGAGATTGGGCTGGCTTGGTCTCCAAGAACCGAGCCACTGAGAACTCCCCCCACCAAGGCATAGAAAAGTTCCTCCTTACCACCCGTCGCAATGTAGAGTGGGACACTAAGCAATGGCAGCACAATTGTCTGTGCTGCGACAAAAGATCCTGTTGAAAGTGCGACGAGAAAAGAGACCAGAAATCCCACTGCTGGGTACACCTCCTGCTTCAAATGACCGCGGTTGATGAGATCAGCAAAAAGTCGATCCACTCCAAGGTCAAGCAACATCTCTGTTGTAGCCCACGCCAGGGTCAATGTCATCAGAACCGGAATGACCGTGGCTCCACCCTTGAAGAAACATTCTCCTCCATCCTTCATTGAAACAATCGGGGTACAATCTTCCTGAATTTCCACCACTGACTTGTCTTCAGTACCCTCATGACTGCCCATTTTGATGTTGGTGATGACAGCATCTTCGTCAGACGCTAGATTCTTCAAGATAAAATCAGCGTTCATGTCCGTGCTATTGCCGAGACCAATGTTAGATTGATTGCCTATTTTTTCCTCCATCGAGTTTTCCATCGATCCTTCGCTGGGAGTGGCCTCAAGGTCCCCAACACTGACTCCATCAAGTTTCTTGGTGACCCACTTCTTCTGTACAAAGAAAAAGAGTTGTGTAAATGCAGCAACTCCAATGGTACAATAAAGTAGGGCTGCCGTAAAGTCTGTAGCATTGTCAGGATCATCGGGTTCGTTGACCAGCGCAAACGTTGTAAAGATGGCCGCACACCAGACTACATATGGAACCACCATGTTTCGCACTCGTCGAGGAGTGCTGGCATCGGGTCGAGAGATTTTCTCCCGCAAAGTCCAAGGTGACGTTCCTCCACTTTTGATAAAAAGCCAACGCTTGCGTTCTGTGATGAGCATGGGACCGAGTTCACGTCTGGAGATAACCAGCGCAATCATCAGAAACAATATGAAAATGGGGTAAAACTGATACTTGATAGATCTCGTAAAAACAGTCCAACCATCATCAGGAATGGTTAATTCACCTTTACCCATGATCAACAGCTTATCCAGTTGCTTCTGAATCAATGCAGAACTGAAACCGACCAATGTAGAGAGAGGGTTGATGGCAGAAACCGGAAGTCCCGTGACCTGTAGCAGAAACGCATGCTTTTCCAATGAGACTGGGAAAAAACGCATATACGGGGAGAAAGACTCTGCAACAAGGATAATGCTGGCATAGGGATCAAAGAATAACGCAACGCCTGCTATCACCATGAGAATTTGACTTAGTCGGAAAGACTTGGAATTCTGACTGACAATTTGTGCCACGGCTGAAATACCTCCGCTGCGACGAATCATGGCAGCTAAGCCAGCAACACACACAGTAAAAATATAACTGTGTTGGAAAGCAATCAGCTAGTGAGATGTGTTCGGATGTTCGGACTATGTCGAACACTCGTGGTTCCAAAAGGAATGTACTTACAGGTAGACATGGTGCGCATCAGATGATGCTGCGACAAGGTACTTTGTTGCAATTGACTTGAATCCATCAATAAATGAGCCCGTAACCATACAGCCACCTATGAACAGTCCAATAAATAGCGTGTAAAGAATGTGGAATTCCCTGATTAAGCCGAACCCGCACATTGCGAGACATGGGAGGATTACCATCCATTTTTTATAAGCTTGGATTTGAATAGTTGCAGAATCCATCGTGTCACCAAGCCAAAACTGCACTTGGATGGTCTTCTTCCCGCTCTTGTTCACATTGATAACTCCAGCTTTCATCGATGTTGGAAGGTCCGAAGGATCTTCTGGTAAGAGGATGAATCCTTCAAATACCATGTCGCCATTCACGAACGTTCTATAATTGAGAATCTCGCTTCCGTTGCCTGGGTTCAAATCTGTCCATAGTAATCCATCTACGATTGCATCTGCTGGCTCGTTTAAAAACAAGGTTCGAGCGACAATTCCAGTACGAGAATCAATCAGTGTCAAAGATGTATGGTTGGTGTTGATGCCATAGGGGTGAACGACACCCAACACCTGGGTCCAGACGAATATAACCAACAATTTCCGCAGCGAAATCATGGCTCAGTATTCGAAAATAGTCTATGGCAAATACAAGCTTTTGTTGGGATGTCTTCTAACCTTGCATCCTCCGGGATTCACACCTTCTTCTATCAATGTCGTCTGCTGCTTCCGAGAAATGTCGCTGAAAAAATGTGAACCGATCGCCATTTTCAGTGACTCGGCGAGCGTGAGGGCATACTCTTATACTCATATTCATGGATGAAGGATTCTGTGTAATTCTCGTGCGCGACACCTGACTTTTTAGACGATCGCGGAGCATTCACACGTTCGAGAGAACAAGTGACATGTCAATTTGGATGCTTTGGGTTCGCGCTCCCAAACTACTTTTAAGCCCACAAAATGAATTTAAAATATCGCCAATCCCAAACCTCCGAAGGTATGTCTGTTCACTCACTACTGCCAACAAAAAGCAGGACCCGGCGGATATGGTTTCGTTGCGTGCTTGTTCCTTTCTATCATCATTAAACTGTACCTGGTACCCGGTAACATGAATGGAAGTAGCAATAGTTGAAAGCATGATCCTCTAGTCAGCAGGTCAGAAGTTTGTAGTGAGGCCACTGCGCCAGCAGGAACTGAACAGATCACCGGAAAGAAGTGCAAGTTCTTTGACTACTAGTGCGCTGGAACTGATTCTATGTTCTTGGTGATGTACACGTAGTAGAACAGGGTTATTATATCATGAACGATAAATATTGTACAAGTGGCAACTGCACCAACCTTTGGAACTGTCGTATTCCAAAACAAGCAAGCAAACCACCGCCGCAATCGTTCTCATATTAAGCACGTAATATGATATACTGTTGCATACCGGTACAGTACAAAAAGGAGTTAGTACCAGGTATGTACCAGGTACAGTACTACTTGTACAGTACCGGTAGTAAAAAAGGGATAGGGTGTTCAAGGAATTTTTCTGGCTGCAGATTACATGTACTTGGCTCCTTCCCGGTAAATACCGGTCGTCACAGCTATAATTCAGTGTCAATTCTTTCCTCTTCTTTCTCACAGTTGAGTTCGTCGCGCGTCGCGTGGCATGACCCGGACTGGTTTAAAACTGGCTTCAGTTTTTCCGTGAGTTTTCTTGCGAATTAGTGCAAAATGTGTGTCGGGCGCGAACGGATGAAATCGAAAGGTCGTGTAATTAGACACAAACATGATTTCTCGCGCGAGCACAATTCAGCCGTTTGGTTTAAAATTGAATGTCAAATACTTCGTTAATGGAGTAATTTTATCTAAAGCTTCAAAACGGTCACCAACGACAGCACGTATTTGCTCCGTAGAAGATTGCCACCGACGTTTGTCCCGAGCGGGGATCGATCGCGACTGTTTGGATCTGCTTCCAACAAAAACACCAAGCCTCGCACAAACTGGGGAAACGTGTTGCAACCAGGAATAGGACCATTTCTGATTGCATTCCATCGACGAGGTAGTCGTCCATTCGAAACAAGGGGAAATCTACGTAAGCGAAGTGAACCATGGCAAATATGTATGACCATCACAGCATTCCTGGTCCAGGTTATCACCATCACATGAGCCATCCACCCCTGCCACATCATCCTTCTCATCACATGAACCACCATGGGATGAACAATCGTCCTCCACTTGCAACCAAGTCGATCCACTCCAACATTCAGCATTTTGAACACCCTCACAGCCACTGGATCAAGCATCAAATGCCTCATCCTGTCCATCATCATCTTTCGCAACACACTCAACCAGTTCCCCAACATCCGCAACCAACCAGACTCCACTACGAAGTCTCGACGCCCAACATCACGAAGTCCCAGCAGCAGGCGGCCGCCAAGCGACAAATCAAGACTCCTATTACTCTATGTTTCGAAAGAATGCTAGGTGCAGGTAAGTAACACTTGAAACGAGATACGCTGCAGCGATACTATTCACTCACGAACCTTTATCGCAGCCGAAGTGCTAGCCCAGAACGATGACAACGAAGAAAATGATGAAGCTGCTCCTAATAAGAAAAGTAAAGTCACGCACGACTTCGAACTCGACACTGAGAAAGGAGAAGCAACACCTATGAAGAAGGCAATGCGTCGCCTCAGTGATCCACGTTTCAATAGTCCTGCCCCTAAGCGGCGGATCGATATCAACGATCCCTTTGACAGAATCTTGCAGGACGAGGAGCTCTATAAGAAGCTCGTCTTGAATATGGCTTTGCAACGTCAACCTAAGGAAATCAACCCAAAAGAGAACAGTGAACCCCCTTCGCGAGTTATAACTGAAGGCTTCTACTGGAAGGATTACCCGGAATGCGAGCAAATACTATATGACTCCATGCCTGAATATTATGAGTTATCTACGCAACAGCGCCAGTCAAAACACCAGCAGGCGTTCAATAACGCGCTTGTGAAGAAAGTGAGACAAACTGCGGAAGAGAGTGGGTACGAATTCGACTCATTCTTCAACGACAAAAAGCTGCGAGACCGTATTCGTTGCTTTTTCAAGGTAAGGAGACGTGATGGTCTGGATTCTTACAGCTTTGTGTCTGAATGCTGCACGGGTCTAACAATCGCTTCTCCTGACTGGTAGACACACCTTCAAAATGCAAAGAAGCGCCTAACAACCATGCAGAAACACTCCAATTCTTTGGAGCAGAAGGCAACGCTCCAAGCCCTTATTCAGGCCGTGGAGTCGTCGACCCATCCATCAGTGTCGCTTCTTGGCTTCTCCACAGACGAAGATGACGCTGAAAGTGCATCTGATTCTTTTCGAAAGCGACGCCGCTCGGTTTAAATTGCTGTACGTCGTATCAGCTGGATGCTGATCATTCGTTGGATGCTCTAGGGAACATGGACTGATCTAAGCAAGTAAGGCGCCAATCGTTGCAATCGAATCGTGATGCCAGTTACCTTGGGAATTTCTGAAGTAGTGGCTGTCACCATCTCTCGTACTTCGGTAGTCAATAAACGTGGCTCGATTCGATGACACATGAACATTGTAAAAGTACTAGAGTAGAGACCGGTTCGATCTACAAGTCAGGTACTCATGTAGACGGAATGTTGCCTTCGAGTCACGAGTGAACGTCATAAAATCGTACTGGAACGTTGGTGTGTGAAAAAAGTACGTAACTGTGATTCCCCGTTCGTCGTCGGCGGAACTCGCGCACGGAATCGAAAATACATCAATTTCCAGCCTGTACATGTGGCGGAGTCGAACATGGAGAATGTGTCAATGTGGACTGGTGAAATTGACAGTGTAATTGCAGAGGTAAGATTGGTCTTCCCGTCTAGATTTACCGATGTTTCCTTTCAGTCTCCTGATTTTTCTCCCATTTACCCATTCCTTTGCCACATCTCCCCTGCTGCCGGAACGTTACACACTCAATTGTCCCACATCCACAAGTCAAAACCGAGATTCTCGCCAACCAAAGTTGTTTTGTACACAGGGTAACGACGACAAAGTTGCAGCCATGTCTGTCAAAATCAGCGTTTCTGACACCTTCGATGGCGGAAACATCAAATTCATCCGTCAACGACCCAACGAGAATGATGCAAGGATGATTGATGTCATTCTCCACATCAAGCCAGGCAAGTTTCTTCCGACGCTTTTCTGTCGTATTTACGCCGCCTTTTTACCTGTTGAACTAATAATCATACAAACTTGCAGACGTTTATACCGAGTTGGAAAAAATTGGCCACATGCAATACTTTTCGTTCCGTGTTTCTGTCAGTGGTTTGGATAAGAATAACTTTCAGTCAACGCAGAGAATCAAGTACATTTTGGAGAATGCAGAGGCTGTCTCCTATCCAGATGCATGGCCCAGAAGCACAGTATGTTATACCAACAACGTTGAAGATCCGTATAGTTGGTTTCGGAACCAAGATACCTTCTACATGGACGGAAAACTTACTTGGGAACACGAGCACACTCATAACGGGAGTGTGTTCTTCAGTTATTTTCCGCCATATTCGTATTCTCGTCACTTGGGTTTGGTATCCCGTTGTGCCGAGTATGCCAACGTGGAAAGCCTAGGGCAAAGTTTAGAGGGAAGAGAGATTGAATGTGTTTCCATTGGTGATGGAAGCACGACGTGTTGGGTGATCCATCGTCAACATCCTGGAGAGACAATGGCCGAATATTACGCGGAAGGTCTCTTGACCAGGTTGCTCGGTCTTGATACAAATGGTGAGGTCGATGATCAGGTTAAGCGTCTTCTCTCGATGTACAAGTTTTATATTGTTCCTTGTATGTGTCCCGATGGCGCAGTTCGTGGGCACCTTAGAACCAATGCCGCTGGTGCCAACTTGAACCGAGAATGGGCCACCAAGCGTTTCTATGAAGCTCCCACTTTAGAGCGCTCTCCGGAAGTATACTGCGTTCTAAAAAAGATGGATGAAACTGGGGTTGATTTATTCCTTGACGTTCACGGAGATGAGGAATTGCCGTTCAACTTTCTCTCGGGCGCAGAGATGATTCCCAACTGGAACCAACGAATGGAAAGCTTGCACGGTGCGTTTTGTGCTGCCTATTGTCGCGCAAATCCCGACATGCAACCAAAGTATGGATACCCACCAGCCACTTCCTACGAGACTGCCTTGCAATATATGAATGTTGCCACAAACCAAATCGCCAACCGCTTCAACTGTTTGGGAATGACCTTGGAAATGCCCTTCAAGGACTGCTTGACGAACTCTGATCCCGAACGCGGATGGTCTCCTGCTCGCTCGCAAAAGTTGGGTTCTTCCGTTTTGGATCCCATGGAATATATTCACCCCTACTTGCGCGACGAGACAGAGTTCTGGACTCGCCTCCCTGCTGAGGATGCCTACGTGACACCTACAAACGATTACCACCATGAGCTCAAGAAGGAAGATGATTTTGTGCCTTTGTCGAGACGTTTTTATTCCGACGTACACGAGACTCGAAAGATGGTAGAAGAGAGAGGCTAGAGCGATTGGCACTACGATTTAGATTCGACCGACCCTTCATTTTGGTACAATAAACAGTTTAAGGTCATGTTTTTCAGCCAAGAGCATTACTCCTAGGTTTCACCATTCCAAATCTTCCGGCCGTACAGGGTGATCTAGTGGTATGACACTTTCTTTATTCTTGTCTCGTGGTAGAGCTTTCCGCATATCCAGAGCATCTTCTGGGGATTCTCCTGAATAATAGTCAAGCACCGTTCGGTACGGGACATAACCAAACTTGGAGTACATGTCTTGGGCCAGACGATTTGATTTGCGCACAAACAAGTCCACAAAGTATGCGGAATAGGTGTGGATGCAAAGATGTTCAAATTCGTCCATCAGTACCTTGGCAAGTCCTAATCGACGATATGCTGGAGCAACCGTTACTGCCGAGACATGGCCATGCCATAATTTGTCTTCACCTTCGGCCTTGCCCAAGACATAGCCCATTAAACCGCCATTAGGAGCCTCTGCTACCAAAAACGATTCCGGCCACCGAGACATGTACGACATGTACTGTTTTCGAAGAAACGAGTCCCAAAACAAGAACAAGCTCAAGATCAGTATCGTCCTGTCGAGAAAGCCAAAACGACGACATGCTATAAAATGAGTTGACTTACGAATGGCATGTTGTATGTTTCTGTGAGCACATCCAAGTTGATATTGTTGAATTTCAACAAATCATTCATGGTAAATTCTCGTAATGTCGTCATGTTCGAGTAGTGTACCAGGTATGGTTTTGAGTTGTCAAGGTCTATTTCGAATTTCGACGTTATTGCATTTGATATGATTTCACAGGTGTGCAAGCAACTGGTGACGGTCTACTGCCAGTGATTTTTATAGTGATTCGATTGAATCGAGACCTAACACCTCTCGTGAATTCACAGTTACTACTAAAATAACTGTAAAAAGTAAACCACTTTACCTTGTCCACTCGGAAATTGTTTTCCGAGAATGTGTAAATTCGTCACCTTACACCGGTAGTTTCAAAACTATACCGTCAAGTGACGCATCTATTGCCATGCTTTTCCTCGTCCCCAGTAGTGTCATTACTTTCGCTCGATTTGTACTCAGGGTACCCAAACCAATTTCGTAGGTGTTTGAAACCTACTTTCATCGGTGCACCCCCATGCCAACTCTTGATTTCAATCTGTAACATCCTTATTCACCAGAGCACGTGAACCAAAGGGCTTTGCGTACTACGGGTCATCACGGAGGCAAGAAGGAAATCGTGCACAGCTTGAAGCGGTACCTTCAAGTCCATGCAAGTATGCCAGCAGGGGAGTAAAGACTGAGCAAGTTTCCAAACCTAATCTTGATTGCACAGGCTTCACAGCATTTGCACAATGAGAGAGAGTAAGTGAGGCACTATTCTTCATCAGAAGAAGAGTACCCAGTCAACTCTCTGTGAACATTGTCGTATTTTTCTCGCACCTTCCACGTGCATTTACCATTATGGCACAAACTTTTGATCTCATCGTCGCTGGTACTCGGTTCGGATGGTGACTCTGACGCATCTTCTTGCACATTGGAGTCGGCAGGCAACCTTCCAGCATTCATTCGTTCCGTTTCTCTGCGTGCTACTTCCAATGCTTTGCGCATAGACCACTGACCAAAGGGCTCCCACCCCGGTCGTTCTCCATGTAAATGAATCTTTTCCCGTCTCAGATCCGAGTGACATCGACATCCAAACATTCGTTCCACTTTTACCACTTTGCCAGAAGGACCTTCTTCCACCGAAAACGAAAAAGGTGCATACTTTTTCTTACACACAGCAACTCCTATTGTCTCACGTCCACACCAAAGGCCTTCTCCCCATCGCTCGTTGACAGATTGGATAGCTCGGCTCTGAGAATCCGTCGACGCGGCCCGCGAAAACATACTACCTCCATATAACTCCCCTCCATTCCCCACCGGATAGCCGCAAACAAATCCCAGGGGTACCCTAATCATGTACGAGACAAAAAATGAATCAGTGAGAATCGATTGACATCACGAAAAAGAATAAAGAAAACCAGAAGCGTCCGTCGTCATACCAGCGGTCGCTGTCATCACTCGGAATCAACTCACCGCCCTGGAATGGCACTTGCGGCTACCCTCGATCAGTCTGAAGGAAGAATACCGTAATCATCCCCATAGATACGATGCTCATCTTCTTTCAAAGCGAGCTTGCGTTTGGATCGACGGAGGCCGCCGTGTCCTTGTGTGAGTGCATCAAGAACCGCAGCCTTCCTTTTGCTTCGACGCCTCATTGTGTATATACCGCTGTACCCGTAAGCAACGGTGCAATTTTTGTGGACTGCTCTACGGCTGATGCAGAAAATCACATGAAATGTTCGGATCTTGGCCACAGAGTTCGTCACTCGAAATTCCTCGAATTCGGAAGATCTGGTACTCCAATCGACGACACTTCCCCACGACAGGAATCGTGCCCAACACAGGATTTTCGCATCCAAATTTTCAGCGACTACTGGTCTACTGGGACGTGCTGACAACTTATCCTTCATTTTTGTGACGTCAGCTCACAATTTGATTCCATCGTCTTGTGAAGATTGCTAACAGGTAGAAGCTATGTTTTTGTCCTGCATACCTGGTACGGTTGCTAGAGCGTATCGGCATCAAACACCCATGAATCCAGACATCACAAGAAATCCTGTTGGTTACTAAATTTATGTCAACTAAAAATCTTTCCATTCTCATGATTGGAAGCTAATAACTTCTGGATAAACCTGTAGCAAGTTGTAACATATTCTCACAGGATCTTGTTTCCATCCAGCTTTTGGCCGTGTTTCAGCATCTATGCAGACACCATGCAGATGGTAACCGCCGAATGCACCGTTCCTTCGTCCCCCCTGTACACCGGCAGCAACCAGCATGAAGGGGTACAACCCACTCACTGGGTCTTGCAAACGTACTGAATCAGGATACATGGTAAACATGGCCATGATCACACTTTCACTGACAGTGCCAGATTCAAGAGCATAATGCAATGGAATGCGACCCTTATGATCTCGTACATATACACTGTCTGGATACTCGTCCAGCAAAATATCGACTACAGAAGCTGGACCATCATCATCAAAATACGGAGGAACAAACAGATTCGTCGCTACTGGGCTCTGTACTGCATGATGAAGTGGCAGCATACCATTCTCATCTATGGTATTGACATGCCCCCATATTGCATGCTTTGACCGGTACTTGGCTGATAAGGAGAGACGTAGGAGTAGGGGTGGACATCGAGGAATCGAACAAATTTCATGTAAGGAAACACCACCTGGAGTGGTTCCACTATCCATCCGACAGGCTCGTAGCACCCCAATCATCATCAGAGAATACTGCAGAAACTCTTCTGGTGATATCACAGTGATCCAGGAGGTCATGCCATCATCATCATCGTCGTCGTCATTTTCGCAGTCCATGGTCGTCTCACCCCTTTCCATGGAAATGGCCCATCGGAACCGAAGGACGTTTTTCCACAAGAGAGAAAAAGGATTGTCTCCACGTCGGTCCTCTTGCGAAACGACGGTAGGGTCGGCTTCGAGAAGAAGTTCCAGCACTCTCTTCTGAATCGTCATGTTGTGGCCACAAAGAACATGCAAGGGGTAGGCTCCGCCAACCATGGGAACCGACGCGAGATTTGTATTCCCTCGACTTCGGCATGGACGGCAAGAGTTAAACGTTTCCAGCAGCATTCGTACAATGGTCTCTGCATGCCATGGATTTCGATAGATCACCATATGCAATGGCGTCACACCATGGTAATTTTCTTGATCCAAATATGGCGGCGGTGGCATGGTGTCGAATGCAACAGCCATGGTGTTGTTGACCGATGGCAGTTTTTCTTTCGTGACATTGTCAAGATACAAATGATGTTCTCGCAGAACATCAAAAAATGTTTCCACAGCGGGAGCCGGTGCATGCATGGCAAAAAGTCGATGGATGGAAGTATCGCCGTGGCTTTCGTTGACGCCAAGCCGATCGGTAAAATACAATGTCGATGTCAATTCAGAAATACAAGTTCCTTCATTGCAATTACCGATGGATGGATTCTTTTCTGCATTCCAGTTCACTGAAGGAAATTCTCGGTTGGTAGCCTTGATGATTCTGGAAAGTTCTCGACTCACGTCGTCCATGGTTGGATTGCTCGGAATAGGCTTGTTTGGAACAAGAGTTGATAGACAAGCTATCTAGTCCGACATGAACAACAAGTACGGTAGTTGACTTTTCAAAAGCAAATAGTGAAACCAGCGAAGCGATGGAATCTTGACTGTAAAGGAGGTTCTGTTCTCGATAAACCGTTGTCGTGAAGAGAGCGACCTTGTCAATAATACTGGGTGTGACGACTTATTTTTGTGACAGAAATGGTCGGACGTAACGAGTGAGGGTTGACATCCGTTTCATTGTTGGGAAATATAGTGAAACATGGGAATGACATCACCCAAGAACCTTGACAATCGAATAAGAAAGGAAGCCACGTCACAAATTCTCGACTATCCTCGCGTGTTCTTTCTGGATCACTTATTAGGATGTTTCCGTGGTCGATTGAATCCATTGGCTGATGTGAGCGTACCGGTAGATTCAATTTGCGTTTACGGAAACTTGTAACAGTGAAGTAGTAGAATGACGCGATATACTACAGTTGTTAGAATTTTCGACGTAAAACCAATGAGAATAGCGTCTAGCCTATTCCTCTGTTGTTGAAAGATTTGACTACACAAGCAAGACACGTGGATGATGCAAAGTAGGTAAAGGTGTGATAAAAGTATTAATCACATGGTTATACTACCACTAATTCAAAAAAAGGCCCCCTTGATTGGTGGAGTTGGAGGTCGTAGTGGTTCTCCAGCAGACCCGGCTTCGAATGCCTCTCGAACAACCACCAATGTCAGCGCAGCCACTCTCAGGGATTGCATTAGTATGGCTCGTTCCATGACAGACATGGCGGTAGCTTGGGACGCCACTTCCTTGTCGTCGTTCATCAACTTTTCAACGGATACCATGGGCGTGTCCGATGCATCATCATTTTCAACGATTCTTTCCACCAATGTTTGGTAGTTTTCTCGAATGATGGAAGGGATAGATTCCGAGATGGATTCTCTCTTGGTAGTAGGATGATTGAGAGATAAAAGGGTCAGATACACCAACGAATACCACGTTTCTCGTAAATCTACTTCTTCTGGCATCAAAGGTCGATTGGCTGATTCATTGGGACATGTCAATAATGCCTCTTGAATCTCGTAAACGGTAAATCCCAATTGAAAACTCGACATGGCGGCGGCGATAAACAGCTTGAGGACATCGACGTAACCGCTGCGAAGTTGCATACATGCGTGAACAAAGGATACTTCTAATGCTTCGGCAATACCAGATGGTGTTGTAGTGTCTGGAAAGGTGTAATTGGTTCCATCATACAAGGGCTTTTGGGAAGTGGTGGAATGCAAGGCAAATGCCACATTTCCACCAAATCCAATTTTTGCAAGTGCTGGCTGATTGGTTGGGGCAACGAACCGGTATTGATGATTCCGAAGAAGAAAAGCACCGCACTGGATATTCACCAGAAGCAAAAAAAGACCAAATAGTTTCAAGGAGAGCATAGCCTTGAGACTCTGTCGTTAGCACCCTTGATGCAAAGTGTTTTTGTCGTGTCGAATGTAGACTTGGGCGGCGGTGCACACATGAGCAATCATCACACATCACAGATCACATCACCCAGTCGCTTGGGTCGAGTAGTTCACGTACGATATCTTTTTGGATCGGGGAAGTGGGGGCTGGTGAAAAAAGGGGGGAATGGTGGCTTCGACTGGCCAATGGTTGGCGACGATAACGATGGGATGACGCTACAAGTAGCCAACGAATACTTTTGCACTTCTTACAACGTTTGTGTAAACTCCACATTGCATACAGGAAAAAACAACTTCCTCTATCACAATCATCATCAGAGTGGGGGTTTCGAGTGGAGGTTCCGATTCTTTCAATCGCAGAATTTGCATCAGAAGAGCCAAAGTGCCTTTACATCCATCACGATGAGAAGGCTAGTAAGATCCAATTTGTTGCTGGTTCTTGTGCTCCTGGTAACTCTGGCAGTACCAAACATCCATGGATTCAGCGTTTCCAAAAGTATATTTTTTAGAAAAGGAAGTCCGAGAGTGCAACATATTCCTATTTCAACTCCCTGCAGTTCATCTACCCCGTGTTCCATTCAATTAGCAAAAACAACAACAACACCATCAACCATATCCTCCAAGAAGTCTTCTAATCCAATGCAACGATGGTGGTCCTTGGGATCGAACCAACTTTGTAAACTACAAGATATTGTGAATGGGAGACTTTCATCAAGAAAGACTAATCGAACATTCTTGTTCCTTAGTGCAGCATCTGCATTGGCTGCAATGGTGCTTCGACCGACAGTATCGTTTGCCATGGGTGGTGGTATGGGTGGACCCAAAGGTCCCATTGCTCCATTGCAAAGGTTGGTACCAAAGAATCCGTGTGCTAGAAGGATTCTCCTTCTGTGCTTTGTACGTCCTGTATATTCAAAAAAGATTTCCCCCTGTTCCTTTTCTTCTTCTTTTTTCCACTACCACGACCCTCCAAACATGCATGAAATCACAGAAAGGAGTTGGCATCCTTGTCGGGATTGTTTTTATTTCTATTTACTGCCCTGGCCTTGTTACACGCTGCCGAGATTGCCATTACCACACTTTATCCATGGAGGATTCGAGAATTTGCCGAAGAAGAAGAAAAATTGGGCAAGCGGGGGACCTTCAAGGTTCTCAATGAAGATATTACTCGGGTCTTGACCACCATCTTGGTGGCATCGACCGCCTGTTCTATTTTTGCCACTACCGTCTTTACCCATCTTGTCGCTGCCTTTTTTGGATCCCGAGGAGAACGATATGGTGCGTTAGCCTTGACAGCCTTGACCTTGTTCTTTGTCGAGTTGCTTCCCAAATCCATTGGAGTGACCAATGCCGAAGCGGTGGCCCGGACCATGACCCCTCCCATTAATATCATTTCAGCGGTCGTTAGTCCATTGGGTATTTCACTCAGTTGGTTGGCCAAGAAAACATTGACCCTAGTTGGATTGAAAGATAAAGATGCGGGGGGGAGCATCACCGATTCACAACTTCGTCTCATTGTGACGGGGGCTCGAGATTCGGGAACGATTGATCTTGGTGAGCAAGAAATGATTCAAGGTGTTCTTGATTTACAGAACCAGCGAGTCAAGGAAATTATGAAACCACGTGTCGAAATTATTGCGGTACCCAAGGATATGAGCGTGGCGTCGGTTCTGGGTGTTGTTCGAGAAAGTGGATATAGCCGCATCCCAGTATACGACGGTGAAATTGACAATATTGTTGGAATCGTTTTAGCCAAGACGGTACTGGATTTCTTTGTCAAGGGCGTTTTGGTGGATGAAGATGTCATTCGAAAGATTCGTGGATCGGATGAGGATGGCCTAGCCGACAACGTCTCAAAACTATACTCCAAGGATTCTATCTCAGTCAGCGAAAAATTCCAACCTACTGATGGTGATCAATATGTTAAGCCTCTAACGGGCCAAGAGTTAACAAAGAGAATGGAAAAATCAATCAGCGATGCGGGGTTGATTGAGTCATGTTATTTCGTTCCAGAGACCGCAAACGGTTGGTCAGTGTTGCAGGAAATGAGAAAGAGACGAGTTCATATGGCAGTTGTGGTCGATGAATATGGTGGAACTGAGGGACTGGTATCCCTTGAAGATATCGTGGAAGAAGTTGTTGGGGAAATTTATGACGAGGATGATGTAAGTTCTAAGGAGGTTGACCGTTTTCGTTGAAGTGAAGCAATCATTTCTCAATGAATTTTCAATAGGACGAGGAGTTTGACTTTTCGGAGGATTCAATCACCCTGCAAGAGGATGGATCCTTCATGATCAGAGGTGACGCTGATCTTGAAGATTGTGATGCCATTTTAAGTTTGAAATTAAATGAAGTTGAAACGTTGAAGGATTTTGCAACCCTCAGTGGTTTCTTATGCATGTGCGCGGGAGAGATTCCATCTGTGGGAGACTTTGTGATGTGCAGAGGCTGGAGTTTCGAAGTACTTCATGCAGACGACAAAAAGATTCTACAAGTAAAAGTAGATCGTTTGATTGGGGCACTTGATGACGAATCGGAGGATCTGGAAGAATCCTTTGATAATCCGTTGCGATCCTTCTTGAAAAGGAACTTGGGCAATGACGAGACTGAGGATGATGGCCATGGCGATGGCAAAGTCTCGGACGCTGATGTAGATCTTGAACTGAAACGTGCTCGTGCTGAAAACGCTGAAACAGCACTGAACGTTGAACGAATGGTTGAGGCAAGTAAAACAAAATTGGATCTAACTGCTCAGGCCATGGCAGAGATAGAGGATAAGTAATGCTGTAGTGGTTATAGTTAGTCACAAAATGATCAAAAGGGTAGAAAATGGCATTGATTGTTGATGGCTTAGATTGTTTTTAGGTTCGTCAGATCTAGGATAGACATCATGTGTCGGATTAATTGCCAGTAGATAGACTTGAAAGAGAAATATACGATCCCTTTCATAATTATTTGAAACGATTGCTTCATCAAAAGGAAACAATCGCATGCGCCACTTACACGATCTAGTCCTTGGCAGGCTTGACGGTGTCGCTCTTTTTGTCGGTTTTTGTTACTGTGGTCGGAGCTGGTGCTGAGGTTGTAACATTCCCCGAGTCAGCGCTTGTTTGCGTTCTGGTACCATGTGCCGCGGCGGAGGGGTGTGGTGGAGACGATCCACGGTTTGGAGAGAGGCCAGCGTAAGCAGGAGCATAGCCATATCCGAAGTTCCCTTGAGGAGACATCATGAATTGTGTCGCGGGAGATGGAGGACCGTAGCCCTCATGGGTACCGTAGTAGCCATAGGATGGATAAGGCTGGCGAAGAAGCAAGGGCTGTGCGTTGACAGGAGCGACCATCGAACACTCTCCACCCTCCGTTGCTGGTCCATCAGGCGACTGTGGAAGACCCCGGAGGGGAGTCTGTGGCGAAGGGATGCCTTGAGGTGTTGCGATTCCCATCATCGCAAGGGTGGTATGATCGAGGTGACCCCAGTAAGGAGAAGCTGGGTTGTACTTGAAAGGAGTCTGTTCACTGTCTGAGTGCATGGCACCAGTCGTCGGATCCATGTGATTCGAGTTTGAAGGAGCGCGGGGCGGGGTCTCTCTGTTTTGTCGGGTGGTTTTCTTTGCAGGGGTGACCGCAGCGTCAGCTGGGATATCATCTGCTGGTATCTGACCATTCCAAGGGACACCCTCGAAATGTTCTGCACCGTAAGTCTCAGGGGTGTACGCAGCCTCGTGCATAGAAGGATCATACAACCCATGGTGCATAGCCGCCGGATGGGGGTGAGCATACATCATCGGATGGTAGTACGGTGGATGGTGCATTACTCCAGGATACATGCTCATATCAAAGGTTTGCGGATAGCTATCACCAGAAAGACCTGACTGTACGCTATTATCATCGCCATAATGATACGCCGCATGAGGATGCCAGCCACCATACCAATGCGCCTGTTGTGCAGGATAACCCCATCGGGGCCGGCGCAAAGTTGCTGGTGAGGGCGCGGTGCTAACACGAGCAGATCCACTGCGAGATGGGGAGGATCCATTCTGACGAGGATAAGTTGGTGGAGGACCCTAAAAATGGAACCAACGATACGTAAGTTTTTCGTCCACATGTAAAAAGAATGCAACCTTTTGTTGAAACACTTACCGTAGACGCTTGCGAACGACCATTCTTCTTCTGTCCTATTTCTGGAGTTTGATTTGTTGAAATACTAGCGCTAGTTGTCTCTTTGTTGGTAGGGCGTTCGTTTTCCGATCCAGTACCTGCCATTTGGGCTCTCGCTGAGGCCATAGCGCGGAGGTACTGTTCGTCAATTTGACTTCGAAGGAGAGGACTGTCAATGTCTCCGGGCTCTACAAGAGGCCGGAGCTTGAGTTGTGAGATAAGCTCTCGCATGTTTTCCTCAGCTCGAAGGGAAGTGTCCGTCCATCCAGAGAAATGCTCCAAGCAAGTCATCCATTGATCCGAATCAAACAAAGAGACAGCAGCAAGGTGATCAGACACAGCGCACACTTCTTCTCGCAAGAAGACCGAGACTGGTGATACAGATGTCTTCACATCGACACCATTTCGTTTGAGCTTCTTGATACACTTGGCTAAGAACTTGTGATAATGTATTAGAGGCCAAAGATACCTGATTCAGCAATTAGGTGAGGACGAATGTAGTCACCGGAAACAGTGCATGTATTTGCAGTTACGAACTTACCTCCACCTTTTGTTGTGGCTTTTTGGTTCGATCCAAGGGTTTTTACCGCTTTTCGCCTCCCACCAACTGCGCGACGGTTTCCACAGCTGTGTCCGACTACCGTTCGAAAGCGACGCCAACGGATTCTCGTAATCACGTTCTCCCATAGCTTGCAAAAACGTCGGAGGACAAGCCTTGACCGACCTAGACTCATCATCAGTCCGCGACTCGATGGTGTCCAGTAGCCATCTTTCCTCGTCAATCGAGGCTACGTTGCCCATAGAGCTTGACGGTACGAGCGGCGTGTTCGGGTACCCATTCACAGCTATAACCAAAGGATCGAATTCTTCGTGCAAGTCCTCGGGATTTCGATTGTAACCTGAATCGTCGTTCGAGGCCATCGTGGATGCTTCCTTGTTGATATCGTGGATAATCGCGTAGAAGGAAATTCGATCTACCAAAGCATCAGAAAGATCTCGTTTGAGATCTTTGTGCAAGGCAAAGCGCGGCAAGAAGGACGTCGTTTCTTCCTTTTGTGGCATAGCCACGCTTTCATCCTCCGATAGGGGCTCGTCTAAAGCACGGGGAACGCCGTTGTTGAAGTCCGCGACTCCAGTCGGGGAGATCATGTTCACGAATTTGTTGTTTGTTGCTTGCTTGACAAGAGGTGTATCGGCTTCAGTGTTTGGTTTCACGTACAGCTCTTCAAATGCTTCTGTCAGGTTTCGCCGAGGAATTGTGCTTTCCGTAGCCTGAAAATTGGTGTCGTCCAACGAATCACCAAATCGCACGCAATCCACAGAAGTTGTGTCAGGAGGATTTCTGGACATACTCTGCAGCGAGCTATTTGACAACGTTCGCAACAACACTGGATTCACAGAAGGATCGAATTTTTGTGGTCCTAGCGCCAATGAGGCCTTCCCAGATACTGCACGCACAAACCGATTGTCCGGGGACAGGTCCGAATGCAACAGATGGGAACCAGCGAGAAAATGGGACCACGATGCCATGTTTATTACAGGTGTCCACGATCAAGATAGAAACCATACAGTTGTCAATGGAGGATAGAAGAGTCCACGACGTGGAATGCAAAGAGAGGATTTCGTGATCCACGAAACAGGGATTCCGAAAACCGTTGGAATCAAGTACCAGGTAAGGGCAGTACCACGCGCGCCAGAAGTTCAGAATTTGAATTGTTCCCGATGAATCCCACCCAGGGCACAGGTTGCAACAAAACCCAACAAGTTGCAGAAAAGTCGAAAAATTCCACGAAGGCACCAAAGTATCGAGGGTCGTGGCGTAAACAGTTCGGAAAATCGCGAAAACCGGAGTCAACAAGATGATAGAACTTCGTGAGATCAAATCAAACAAGTAGATAAACAACGAAACCAACAAAAGGTTTAAGCCAGTCTATCGTTCAATAAGCGGAACTGACAAGAAAGCCTTGACTTCGGGGTTGGGGTTTCACCAAAGACAACTGCACTTCCTTGTAGCAGGCACTACCGGTTGTACTTTTGCAGTGATGTGAGTGGGTGCGGCGTGCCACCGTGGTCGCTCGCATAGCCTTGCGAAGGAGGTTTGACTAAGCCTGCTCCCACATAAAATTCGAAAACGAGCCTCACTTAGAGGATCTTAACGTCCCAGTCTTTAAGTAAACAACTTGAACGTTATGTAATGGGAGGCCTCGTCTGGCCAACCTCCGTATTGGAAGCACATGTGCTTTTTTTTACATGTTCCGGTAGACGACGACCATGGTGCAAGCCCCAAAGAACAAAACTTGACGATTCCAAACATCAATGTGAAACTTACATTCACTCTGCGCTGTTTTGTGCTTTTCTTTCATAGTGGGATCGGTTTCTATTGGTATTCTTGCCATGGTGGCGATTTCCAAATGTTGTGTGGTGTTGCTCACAATGCACGTCGATATTGTTGCGCGTTTTGTCATCGTTCTGATTTTAGTCGGAGGGAGGCGCACCCTGGCCATAACTGAAAGCTGCAGACCAAAAAAGATGAGGGCTACTCTCATTTGGTTTCTGGAAAAATTCAGTGTGATTCATGCTATTCATGAATGTATAGCACATTGGCTTAAGTAATCATCCATGCAGACTCACGTCCACACGCCACGGTACCCAAACTATACGTGAAATCCACAAATCGACATTTTTCCTATTGTCGGCACTACCCGAACGGATGAACGGATGCCAGTCGTGGTGGGAGTCAAACAAAGGAGAAGGGAGACGGGTACATAAATAAGAACACATAAATGCTTCTCGTCGTCCCACCCCGAATCGGCACTTATCACAGGTAACAGCCGGTGGTTGTATGTAGTAAACCAGTAAAGTAAACCAGAGATTTGTCCAATACGTTTTGGACATATCACGAGGCATGCGGTCTGGTAGGATATTTATTACACGTACCTGGTACTAAAGTTACAAGGCATGGTTATCCAAAGTGAAAGTATCTATTGGGGTATCTATGTTCATGGCCTCTTTCGTCATCTCTGATGACATTCACCACACCCACAGGACCTGGTACCGGTAGTCATCATCAGCGGCCTCTTCCCCTTCTGGACCGTACAAGCCATACTTCTGTTGTCCATGACATCGGTATGTTGCAGAAAAGTAAGGAACTCATTCAAGCTGCTGGGTAATCATCCATCGTCAGATCCCCGAAACCAGTGCTGTAGTCCCAGCAGTCCTTGTGTGTCCTTTGTAACAAGTGTCGGAACATGATGCTAAGACTACCGGTAATTGGGTTCAAGAGAATCGGGAAACGGCCAAGACCATGGTCATGGTCAGTTCCATTCTCGTCAAGCGTTCCCAATCGAGACGACAATCATGGCAGAACTTTGAACCCATACGAAACTACCGTCGCTATCGATGCCAAGCAAGTGTATCGGTACATGGATCTAGAGACATTCCAAGAACCAGAGTTAAGGTCTGCATTTAAAGCGATCAAGAGCACACGGAAAGAATTGGCATCGACCGCGGCCATAACGGATCCAAATCAAATTTCCCCCTCCGACTTGGAAGCATTTTTGGAGGAAAAAATTGCAAAATTGGAAGGAGTGAACGGATATAGGGATGCCTACGACGCGGGGGCCACCATGAACCTTCGACGTCACTTTGTAGCGATGGAAACCAAGCGGTGTTGGAACTTTTTGAAGCTCCATGCGGTGGAAAAATCTCATGCAACAGTATCCGTCGACGAGTTTTGCTCGGCAGTCAAAACGTCGGCTTCATCGTTGGACACTAAACGAATTTTACCCATGACTGTAGCCATGATCTTAGTGGGATCCTCTGTTGGAGTTGTGGCACCAATCATGCCTTTTGTTGTCCAGAATCTTGGACTTTCGGCAGGTGAATATGGACTTGTCGTCAGCGCATTCGCCTTATCCAAGATGACTGGAAATATTCCTAGCGCGGTCCTTGTGGAACGGCATGGGAGAAAGCCCTACTTGGTATACTCTTTGATTGGTATTGCATTCGGGGTTGGGGGTATTGGTTTTGCAAGTTCTTTTGAGGAGTTGTATCTTTGTCGACTTGCGACAGGAATGTGCGTTGCAAGCTTGAGTGCTGCCGTCTCCATGACAGTGACGGATATTTCGACCCCTCTGAATAGAGCCTCTTCATTTGCACCAGTCATGTCGGGGTTCGCAGCTGGAACAGCTCTAGGTCCAGCAATCGGTGGGATTTTGTGTGATCAAATAGGAATTAATCCCACTTTCTACATTGTTGGTGCTTCTTATGTGTTGCTGGCAGCGGTCAACAATTATCTATTGAACGAGACACAACCCAAGGCAATGACATTCCCATGGCAAAAGCCACCTAAATCTGCAGCGCCACCGCCAACCATCGTTGAATCCTTTCAGTCTGCACTGGGGCAGTGGGTACCACTCCTTTCCATGGCTCCGGTGCGGAATCTGTGCATTATGAATGCGTTCTACTGGGTGGGTTTGGCAGGCTCACAAATGACATTATTGCCACTGCTTCTGACGGATTCCGAGGGCCTCGCCATGTCAGCAACGAATGTTGGTCAAGTGTATATGGGTATGAGTGTTGTTCAGGTACTCGGCAATCCAATTATGGCGAAAGTTGTTGACAAGGTTGGAAAATTGCAAGGCATTGTAGGTGGGTGCACCTTGATCTCCCTGGCCATGGCCACCCTTCCATTTTGTACAGAAACCAATGAACTGGCCGGAGTTTTGACAGTTTGGGCCCTCGGTTCGTCGCTCCTATCCACTTCTCCGATTTCTTACATATCTGATAAAGTGGACGACAAGAAACGAGCCCAGGCCATTGCCCTCCTCCGAACCTCTGGTGACGTTGGGTTCTTGCTCGGCGCGTCCAGCATGGGAGCTCTGGCAGACATGATCGGAAGCTTGGAAGTTGCCATGCAATCGAGTTCGGGCATACTTCTCGCGGCAACAACTTGGTTTGCCGCGCGCAATTTCTTGTTTACGCAGGTTGAAGAAAAGAGCAAAGATCCTGTGCGAAAGTGGTAAAATGTCGATGGGAATGCACTGTCGACGATGTGGCGACTGACTGCTTCGGTATATCCATAATGGGATAGGTTCCTGACTTTAAGGGTTAAACTGTACTCCTACAGTAGTAGTAGTCAAAAGTTCGATGCCGTTTTGTATCGGCGTAGTCGAGCGGATCCATTTTCAAGTCAAAATTTCGTTCCATTCATCGCTCAACTCCATTTTTATTTCCTGTCGCCATGAACCACCCAGCAGTTCAATGGATGAGGGAACTTCCCAAAGTCGAGCTTCATGCTCATCTGAATGGCTGTATCCGAGAGATGACACTCTTTGACTTGGCGAGAGAGCGAGGTATCACGTTGAACCAGCATCACTTTTCTGACCAACCTCTCACGGATCATGACCACTCCATGTACAATAGCCGGCCTAGATCTCTCCAAGATTGCTTTGAAATGTTTGCCGAAATTGCTACCTGTGTTGACGATCTCCCAGCATTGGCAAGAATCACCATCGAGGCCTTGCAAGACTTTGCCGAACATCACGTTGCCTATCTCGAACTTCGATCTACTCCCAAACAATTATTGATCAAATCCGGCCAGACCGCCTTGTCCGACAAGCGAGCGTATTGTACGACAATCCTCCAATGTCTGCAAAACTTTGAGAGTCAAGAGACATCCCGCTACGAGTCGGAGCTGGCAAACGGTAACAACAATGCAACATCCCCACCGAGGGTTCCGCTGATTTGCCGATTCATTGTTGCCATTGACCGTTCCCAGTCGGTAAAACAAGCCTTGGAGCATGTGGATCTTGCTTTGTCGTTACGACAAGAGTACGGTGACTTGGTGGTTGGAGTTGACTTGGGGGGAAATCCAACAAAGGTGAGTTATACTAGGACTCATTTCTTCCTTCAGTGGCCTTCACCTGCCGACCCCCCCTCATTATAATTTGCAACTCTTTTGAACCAGAATCATTTTAACGATTTCCGAGACGTCTTTGAAAAAGCTCGCCAGTCGGATTTGAAGATTACATTGCATTGTGGTAAGTCACCGCTTTTTGACTATGACACTTGATAAGTCATGACCAACATGCCTTTCCCCACTTTGTTCCGTCCAGGCGAGGTCCCTTGTAACGACCACGACAACGCCAGCCAAGCTGCCTATTGGGAGGCCAAATCAATTCTTGACTTTGCTCCAGACAGACTAGGTCATGCACTTCTTTTACCTCCAAGTCTTCAACAGATTCTACTCAACAAGAAGATCCCTGTCGAGTGTTGTCCAACTAGTAATGTAATGACCTTGGAATTGGCACAATGTCATTCTGGTAGTCTTTTGGAAGGACTCAAAACACATCCACAGTTGGCTCTATGGTTGGAGAGTTCTCACCCCTTGTCAATAGGCACGGACGACCCGGGCGTTTTCAATACAACTGGTACCAAGGAACTCTTACTTGTGCAACAATCTTTCCAGTTGGATCGAAGTTCACTTGGCGAGATTATTATTGGGTCCATTGATCAAGCATTCTGCGATGCTGAGACCAAGATCCTATTGAAAAAGCGCCTTGTAGACAGTATTGAGCAACTCACAGCAAAACTGCAATGAAACTAGGAGTTGTTTGAATATGATTTTGTTACTGTACTGCTTTGCTTTTCATAATAGTACCTCTAGAATCATATTCAGAATGACGGGATGTCATGGTTCATGCAGTCCAACAGAACGCTGGTATATGCGAAACGCATTGATTGCTTCCATGTCATGTAGTTTGTAAATGTGTCTGCTTTGTATGCTTTCGCAAGGGATAAATAAGATCGCATAGTAGTGCAATCTTCAAGAAGACCTTCGTGGTCTAAGTTCTTTGATTGGTTTGTCGTCGTTGTAGAATATGGAAGGAAGATAGTTTGATCAGTTGTATTAGTCTCCAGCAGATCGAGTCTCTGTGCATTGTCGCTCCTCCAGCCACTTGAGGAACCTCGAGTTGTCCTCGAATCCATCCACTATTACTGATAGTGCATCCACTGGTATACCATAGGACATGAGGCCGTACCTACACTCCACGTGCGTCCCCTCATGGTCACGGGCCCTCATCCTTGCCTTTTTCCCGAGAAACACAGTTATAACTCCCCATACCATTCGAAACCGAACATCGTCAAAACAGTAGTGATACCCAACCAGTCTAGAGGGCACGGCCTTGTGCAAATCAAAAGCCGATTTCAAGGCTGTTCGGTCAAACGCTCTTGAGCAAAATTGTCCAAGGTTATAACTGATCTCTACGGTGTCGCAAATGTTGGTACCAGACTCATCTACCAAAACCATCAGCAAATACCACATACAACGAAGCTATTCATAATGATCAAAGTCAGAACATGAACGTGCAGCAGAGGACATGAACAGCGTCCAACATGAAATCACGTACCACATTTTTCACATCTTTGTACTTCCAATTTCTGTGACTACTGAACATGACATGTCGTCCTCCACGGTCTTTCGCCGGCAAGACTTGAATTCCACCAGAGCGCATAAAGTCCATATCTTCTTCTGACAGCGATTCTAATGTGATTTTCGCGCCGAGAAGATCTGGACCGAAAAGTTCCATCTTTTTCTCGATATGTCGGACAAAACGATTGCAAGCTTGTTTGGCATTGAAAGAATCCACTCTCAAGAATCGGAGCCGGAAAGCCTCGTCCTCAAAAAAGGAGGGGAAACGGTCTCTAGCAAGTTGTAGCGATACCTTTTTGCTGACAAAAGACTGTAAAATGTTGTCCATTTCGTCAAGGCTGTCTCGGACTAATGTTGCCGTTTCTTCGATCGGGTCATCAATGCCATACATGTCTTTCATAACTTTTTCCTTTTCCTTGTTGGAGAGACGATCAAATTCACGTCGGACATAGCCATCTTCGTCGTTGAAATCACAGCGGGGTGGGGACTGACAGAATAAGGGATCTGGACGACTGTTGAAGACACGAACATCGGTTGTTGAAGCCACACGCTTCATTGTTAACCTTTTCCGTCCTCACCGTTTCGTCTTAATCCCAGATCGTGCCTTCTCCGCGAAAATCCTAACTCTTTGCACTAAGAGATGGCTATCAAGCCGTTTGTTACGATGAAGGAGCCTATAGTAATTGCCAACTGATGCCACTAACAGCTCTGAAGAGATGGCAAGCAACAAAAACAATTACCGGTACAAGGCCCCTGTGCCTGGTACCTTGACTTTCCGTCTCTCCGTTCTTGCGTTCTAGAAGCGGTACTTGACCCCATTCCGCAGCGGCACACCTTCTATGGTTTGCCACCCTAAAACACGAATGTCACAAGCACAAGTTAATTAACGATTTCAACGTCCTTCGACATGTTCAGTAGAACATGGCGACCCCTTTTCCAATAAATTTCTGGAATAATTCCGATACTTGACGTTGGCTGACGTAGCGTTCTTTTGCCTGCCTTAAGGGAAAAGGTTGACAAAACTCACAGTCCAACAGAATCTGAGTGCCACTGCAAGTTAAATGTCAAATTGAGTGTCTTGCGTGGAGCAAGCTCGCAACGTGGTTCCAAAACGCACTCGCATTCCGGCAGAATCCAAAATCTGTGCCCTAAATAAATAAAAGAGTACTACAAGTACAAGTGAATCTACCGGTATACTCGAAAAGCATTCTGCTACTCTACTTTTTCCACGGAGATAGATTCAAGTACCATGTAGCATGTAGCTGACGTCTGACAGTTTTCATCAATTTGCAGAAGAGGTACCTGGTACCAGGTACATGTACTGTTACCAAGTCCCTAGTTTGAATTTTTTACCACTGCGTTGCTTCTATATTATGAAAATTGAAAGTGTACTTGAATCAATAACGTCCTGTACCTTTGCACTCTTGACCAAAGCATCCGCTTTCTCCTGTTACATGGTACAATTCTGGTACAGGTGCCTGCACTATTACTTCGACGTTTCCATCTGCCGGTTGCTCGTGACTCAAGGATAGGCATGCAGGGATCAACAGTACTTGTATGCCTGGTGCGCTTGCGTAATCACATGAGATTCCACGTGTCTCCTAGTCACGACTGCCATTTGGTGAATTTTGTACTGGTAGGACTTGTACCAGATACTCGGTTTCTGACACCGAATCTCATTTTGATTGCAACCGAATCCTTGCACCTCCCTGCACAACAACAATGAAGCTTGCTTGCACCGTCATCTTGAGTGCCA
The DNA here is from genome assembly GCA_019593585.1 of Nitzschia palea. Classification (NCBI taxonomy): domain Eukaryota; phylum Bacillariophyta; class Bacillariophyceae; order Bacillariales; family Bacillariaceae; genus Nitzschia; species Nitzschia palea. Next base: position 9,815 of record SWEM01000115.1, on the reverse strand, counting down.
TCACTTTGGCATCTTCTTTCATTCAACCAACTCCTTCCTTTACTGGAAGATGTGGTGGGGTCTCGTCGACCGGTTTGTTCATGGGCGAAGTCACCCCCAAGACAATCAAGGAGCTACGAGATGCTACTGGTGCTGGTATGATGGACTGCAAAAAGGCTCTGCTTGAAACGGACGGGGATCAAGAAGCAGCCGCCGAATATCTTCGTAAGAAGGGTCTGGCGAAGGCAGACAAGAAGGCCAGTCGAGTTGCTGCTGAGGGAAAGATCATTGTTTCCACTAAGGCCAACAAGGCTGTCATGGTCGAGGTGAACTGTGAGACCGACTTTGTGGCAAAGGACGGCAATTTTCTTGGATTCTGCGAGAAAGTAGCGGGAGCTGCAATCAATATTGATACTGACGACATTGCTGCTCTGTTGGCGACAGAAGTTGATGGCGAGAGTCTGGAGAGCACCCGACAGGCGATGGTCGCAAAGATTGGTGAGAATATTCAAGTACGTCGTATGGCTTCTCGGGGGAAAGAAGGATCTACTGTTGGTGCTTATGTTCACATGAACCGAATTGGCGTCCTCGTGGAAGTCGAGGGTGGAGACGAGTCGGTTTGCACAGATGTTGCCATGCACATTGCTGCCATGAATCCTCAATTCGCGAGAGTCGACGAAGTTCCTGCGGAAGTTGTCGACAAGGAGCGAAAAATTCTCGCTGACCAAGCCCGTGACTCTGGAAAGCCTGCAGAAATTGTTGAGAAAATGGTTGAAGGTCGGGTCCGCAAGTATTTGGAAGAAATCTGCCTGGTCAGCCAAAGCTATGTGAAGGATAGTAGCATGACCGTTGGAAAGTATCTAGAAAGCAAAGGTGCCAAGATGATCGGCTTCTCTCGCATAGCCGTGGGCGAGGGTATTGAGAAGAAAGAGGATGATTTTGCTGCGGAAGTTGCAAAGATGGCCACTGGTAAATCAAGCTAAGAACCTGGTCACTCCTTACGGCGGCATTTCCCACAGTACTCCGAAAGATTGGCGTATTTATCTTAGCGAAAAGGTTCTACAGTTAAGTGACAGTAGTCGTTTCATTTACTGCTAGCACGCACTACGGCATAACGACGAATTCTAACTGTAAGCAAATGACCCTCCCAGTCCAGGAACTTGTGATTTCCAACAACTTGTTTTGTGAACAAGTGTAACAGTACTCTCATTGTGCAAACCAAGAATCATTATTATCTCCACAAACCCTCAACACAGGCCACTACCGGCAATAGATATAACTATAAATTGTCAATGTCGCTGGTCGCTACCCGCAATGCAGAGTTTACTAGTTTTGCAAACGTAGGGCGGAGAACCCTTGCACGTTCTTGGAGGGAGTTGATGGGAGTTAAAAACGTTAGTTGTCGGTCATATGCCCAATCCGAGGTATCCACAAATCCAATGAAGCTGCGAACGTGCGTCGATCCTCTAGCATGCCGACCACGCGACAAGAACGACGACTTTCGTCGTTGGTACATTTTTCCAAATCCTCTTGTTGGATATTCAGATTCTAAACATCGAAAGGTACAATCATGACAAAGTTTGCAGGTAAGTTTGCCCAGTGTATGTCGACGATCTATCATGAGGGATCGATGGCGGTCATCGTGGATTCGTTGTTTATTCAAGATGTTTCTTCTCATTCTGGTCGTGACGTAAAAAAATACCGGCAGGAGCATTGGTCGGCATGGGCAACCCGTTGCTCGATATTTCGGCGGACGTTGGTCAAGATTTCTTGGACAAGTATGATGTCAAGCTTGATTCGGCCATTTTGGCAGAGGAAAAGCATCAACCCCTTTTCAAGGAACTTATTGACAACTACAACCCCAAGTACATTGCCGGCGGCGCTACTCAGAATACCATTCGTGTTGCCCAATGGATGCTGCAAAAGCCAGGCCAAACGGCATTCCTGGGATGTGTCGGTGAAGATGACTATGCTCGACAGCTGGAAGAATGTGCCACGTCTGATGGAGTGTTGGTTCACTACATGAAGGACACAAATGTTCCAACCGGAACTTGCGCCGCATTGATTAAGGATGGTCGAGCGTGCCTTGGTGACAAATTTGGACGCCGCCAACAACTTCAAGCCGTCACATTTGGAGACGGAAAAGGCCAAGGAAATTCTTGAGGCTGCCAAAATCTATTACAGTGCCGGATTTTTCTTGACTGTATCAGTGGAAAGTTTGGTCAAAGTTGCGGAGCAATTCACTGCCGAAAAGAAGATCTGCTGCTTGAATCTTTCTGCTCCTTTCATTGTGGATTTCTTCGGAGAGCAGTTGTCCACTGCCATGGAATATGCTGACTATTTGTTTGGAAACGAAAGCGAAGCTGCTGCTTATGGCAAGAAGAATGGTTTGGGTGAAGATATCAAAGAAATTGCCAAGGCTGTTGCGGCATTGCCCAAGAAGGATTCTTCTCGTCCACGAACTGTCGTTTTCACGCAGGGCTCTCAATCCACCGTTGTCGCCTGCAACGGTGAAGTAACGGAATATGCCGTTGACCCCTTGGCCAAGGAACTCCTCGTTGATACCAACGGTGCAGGAGACGCTTTTGTTGGAGGCTTCCTCTCTCAGCTTATGGAAGGAAAGTCAATGGAAGAATGCGTCAAAGCTGGACATTGGGCGGCCCGATACATCATTCAACAATCTGGAACTCAATTGGGAAAGACTTGTGACTACAAGGCTTAGATAATCGACTGTAAAGGTATTTTGCTTGTTGCTTCTACTGTTAGTATCCCTCGTTTTTCACATTGGCGTCATGGTGAATACAATTGTGTTGTGAATAGCAATGAATAGAGAATCATTCAGCTTCTCTGCAACCCAGTTACAGTGTACGGTTAACTGTCATTCTCTATACTACTAACTACTAACAGTAAATGTCTTCGTGAATTGTTTGATTCACGGTTCATAGTGGTGGTTACGTGAACTGCACAATTTTTCTTTGATTCGATGGAGTCGAAAAACCCACAGACCGTCTCGCTCGTGCAACGTGCAACCCATTCGACATGTTACAACTCTCTTGACAGTGACCTTTTGTGGAGCTGGTAACTTTTTCGAGTCCAATGTGCTGAATGTTGTGGACGTTTGGAGTTTCTTGATCTCTGGCAAATATACTTTCAATGTGTGATGTTAGGCGAAATCAGAAATTTTGAAACCGATGGCAGGAGCAAAGTCCACCCGGCGATTCTTGTTTGTTGCTCTCATTGTGCTGCATCTTCTATTGCTACTGGAATACTCTACGGATTTGCACGTGGGATGGAAAAATATCCAAAGTGATAATTATGACAACTTTTCTGCTGTCGAAGCTAAACCCTCATGGATTGAGACTACCGAGGTCCCTTTATCATCAACGTTTCCAAGACGACCGTCGACGGATTCCAGGCGCTCTCGACCAGGACTTCACATTTTCCACGACAAGATTGACAATATCCGACTCCTCGGTGAACGTCATTCTGGTACAACCTACTTGACGAGGTACCTTCAAGAGTGTTTTCCCAAAAAATCGGTGAATGATTTCTTGGTTCGCAAAAAACATTGGTTCCAGCCGTCGCCCCAAGAAATTGTTGCGGCTGTTCAATCGGTCAATCCCGAGGTTCTCGATGAGGCAACGGAATTTCATAGATTTGAACAGGACCAGCGATCGTGGAGAAATATTGCCGAGGAATCCAATTCCAAGGGTGTTTTTCAAACGAGCTTGGTGCTTTACGTGGTTCGAGATGTTTATCAGTGGATGGAGGCCATGAGACAACGACCATGGCACTGGCCAAATCACTTGCATATTGAACCCAAGAATGAATCCACTATTGCAACCATGAAGTACAACCCGGCCAAGGACGGTCTCAAACGGAAACGAACACGACGACGACGACGACTTGCGCAAACCTCCCCAATCGATGGTCTGTTGCGAAAGGTGCCAAAAGGAGAAAAAACTGGCGACATTCTACCTGGTTCCATCCGCATACAAAAGTCGTTTGTGACCCCCAGTCCATTACCTTGGGAAGATTTCGTAGAGGCTCCTTTGCGAATTGTCGACGAACCAACTTGGACGTCAACCAAGATTTGTCAAAAAGGGTTTCCGTCGAACACGATTTCTCCATGTGCTCGAAATCATTCGTATGTTCCTCCTTCCATTGCGCATATCCCACGAGCATTTCTTCGCAATCTTCCCTTTGCTGTCAATGATGCCATTTACGAACTTCAAGGGAATGGTCAACCATTTGCTCATCCGTTGGCACTTCGGGCAGCGAAAATGATAAAGACGCTAGAGCTACCCCATGTTTGGGATCTGGGAGGTTTCTTGCTGATTCGTTACGAAGACATTCTGAATGGAAAGGACAATGCTACCAATATCAACAGCCTTGTAGAGGATATCGCAAGAGTTCTGGGTGTTCCTAGTCATTGCCCGGCCCATAAATTGATTGACAAAACACCCCACGTGTTGGCAGACGATTTTGTGGCATGGATTGGAGATCATGCAGATTGGGAGATTGAACAAGTTCTCGGATATTCTCGCATCCAATAGCATTGCGTGAAAGCATTGCTATTTGCAAGAAAAATATAGCTTACAGTTAGCGTAGCACTGAGCATCACGTCGTCGCGTGCCGGTAGTCTATTTTTGAGTTTTACTCATTCACTGTTAATGCGTCTTGAAGTAGTTGGACTAAATCATCATGAACTTTGCCATTGCTGGCCAAGAGACTTCTGGTTCTCAAACTGTAGTCGTTGCCTTGCAAATCCGTGACTTTGCCTCCAGCTTCTTGGACAATCAACACTCCAGCGGCGATATCCCAGGCACATTCGTCAGGTGTCCAATAGGCGGTAAGGCGACCATTGGCAACCCATGGCAACATGACGGCAGAAGCGCCCAACATTCGCACGGTTCGTACCGCCGGCATCAGTGGCTGAATGGCCTGTAAACAAATCTCGATATTTTGGGACCCCGCTGGACTTTCCATTCCGACGGTGGCATCTCCCAAGATTTCTTCTTGTCCGACCTGAATGGGTTCTCCATTGACTTGAGCACCTTGTCCTCGTATTGCTGTAAAGAGTTCTTTCATGTGTGGATCATACAAGACCCCAACAACTACCTCTGCCTCATAGGCCACGGCGATACTTGGCATGTTGAGTGGAATCCCATTGGCAAAATTGGTGGTTCCATCAATGGGGTCGACAATCCACAACCATGGTGAATTTGGATTGGTCAATTTCTCTTCCAAGGCAGCCATGGAGGCTTCCTTTCCTGCGGCAACCTGTTCCTCACCTAAAAAGTCATGATCTGGAAATGTTGCCAAAACCGTCTCTCGAATCACCTATCATGTCCCAATAAACGAATCACGGGTAGTGACCATGCAAGTAGATGGTTGTTGCCATACATTCAGCCAAAGCAAAAGAAAAAAAAGATAGATGCCATTGAGGGAAGGAATGTCAATGGAACAAAAAAAGGAACCAAGCCATGGTGCAACCCACCACCTCCTATGCGACGAACCTGTTCACATAATGGATCGACAAGAGTCAACAAATCACGACTGGTGGATTTGGTTTCCACGACTTCTGCTCCATTGGCATGTTGTAAAATGATGTCCCCCGCTTTTTGTGACGCATCAATGGCCACTTGAAGGATTTGATGGAGCTCGTCATTGCTCGCACGATAGATTGGTAATCTCGAAGTATATGTTTGTGCCGATGATCGTATCTTGTGAGTAATGACTCCAAAAGCCAAAGAAGAGCTCCCCAGAAACAATAGTATACAAATTGGAATCCAAACCAGAACAAGCATTGACATTTCTATCCGTGGGTGAGAGTTATGTGATGGAGTGATTGACCTTTTTAACAACCGGTATCAATGCAACATACCAATAAAAAGGTAAAATTTGGCATCATCCTCAAACTACCAGTTTATATCATTATTATATGTGTGTACCATGATATGTTGGACATTATTACATTCGTACCTTTACGTATGTACGTATCTCGATAGGTATCAATGGACAGAACTTGAACACAAACGCCGACAATGGTGAGGAATCAATTCTGCCCGCCAAGGAATCGGTCTTTGGTTCATACTCAACAAGCCAAAAAACAACTATCTGTAATTGTCAAAAGTGAGAATGACATCTCCTTCTTCAACTTTGACCAAAACTTCAATCGAAGGTTCTTCCGATCCACAACATAGTAAAGGTGTCAGGAACACTGTCGACATGACTCGCCGCATGGTCTGTGGTGGTTTGGCGGGCATGATTGCCAAAACTGCCACCAATCCACTCGATCGTATCCGCATGCTTAGTCAAACTGGTGAACATGGACTACGACAAGGAGCATCCGTGTACAATCTCTATCGGTCCATCATACGAAATGAAGGCGTACTAGGACTTTGGGCTGGCAATGGTGCCAATTTGTTACGAGTCTTTCCGGCCAAGGCGGTAGTATTCTCAACCAATGACATGTTTCAAGGATTCTTTCGGAATTTATCTCATACACCCCAAGATCAGAGACTACACCCCACGTGGTCGTTCCTAGCGGGAGGTTGTGCTGGAATGGCGGCGACGGCATGTACCTACCCACTCGACTTTGCCCGAGGACGAATTTCTGGTAAACTTGCTCCAGCCGAGGGAATGCAAAAGAAGGAATATCATGGCATTATTCGGACTTGTGTATTGACTGTCAAAGATGAAGGATTCTTGGCTCTCTACAAGGGGATTACTCCCACGTTGTTGGGTGCCATGCCCTATGAAGGAATTAAATTTGGTACCGTGGGAATTCTGGAACGAATCTTCCCCTCCGACGAAGTGTCTCCGACACGAAAAATGATGTTTGGAGGAGCGGGTGGAGTCATGGCTGGAATTCTCACCTACCCCAATGATACCGTCCGACGATTGTTGCAATTGCAAGGCAGTCGAGGTACCAATACCCAATACAAAGGATACTTTGATTGTGTTCGAAAAACATATCAGGAACATGGAATCAAGAGATTCTATGCCGGTGTGGTCATTAATATTATCCGCATGGCACCCAATGCGGCTGTACAATTTGGATCCTATGAACTATTGAAGAAACTTTCTTCGAGCTACTTCTAGCCACCATAAACGTGACACTAACTTTGGGACTTTGAATGCTTTCATTCATACCGTGGTCTCTCCTGGTAGATTTGGAGTAGACTCGAAATAAGCTGTAGTCTCTTTTTGTTTGAGGTTGTACCAAAAACCAGTCGTGCCGATGAATCTGCCGGTATCTTCCCTACTCCTTGAGTCTAAGAAACTGTAACAGTTTGTGAATTTATTTATTCGTTCCTGTGCCATTGCACAAGTAAAAGATGTAGATGTTCGGAGTAGATAGATACTTTAACCTTGACAGCGTGCGCGCGGTTCCTGTTTCTGCATGATAGATCTACGAGTAGCAACTTCGCACATCAAGAGAATTCTCAATTCCCACCAAAATCGTGATTGGCCACGATTGACACGTTATGTTTGTTCCTAGCGGGAATCACTCAACAAATTTCGAAACGCCCTCTCACAAAATCTCGTTTCAACCCACACAGTTCTTTTACCAATCTCCATACCAACAGCAAAAATGGTCAACACACCGCAGCCCTACGTGACAGGTGGAAACAATAAACAGAAACAGCAATCTGGTTATTCGACTCAGCAGCCTCCGAGTGCATATACGACAAGCGGCAACCCGAGTGGTTCGGCTTACGCTCCCGCATCGGCCAGCACCTATTCACAGTCAAGTTCGTATGGCAACTATGGGTCGAATCCAGGTGGTGCTCCATCAGCCTATGCTCCGGCCCCTTCGGGAGGGTACAGTTCGAGTCCCCCCCATTCTTCGTCGAGAGCTCCCGGTATGAGTTCATTGCCAAACTTTTCCCAGGCCTTGAACTTTCTGCCACCAAAACTTGCCTCGTCATTAGCACCTTCTTCCACGTCACAAGGATCAACTCCTGCTTACAACCCGGGATTCTCGGGCTCTACAACAAACAACCCATCACAGCCAATGTATGGTTCGGCAACACCAGCTTACGCCCAGGGTTATTCGGGCGCTACAACAAATAACCCATCTCAGGCAACGTATGGTTCGGCCGTAGCTGTCCCCGTCAATAAACCCGGTGGATATTACAGTGGAGATGCCAACCTAAGTGGAGGAGGCCATGCTGTCAGTGGTCTCAACAGTACTACCTATAGCGGAGGTCCAACAGGAGGTTTAATCAGCGAAGGAAATCCAACTATCTGTCACAAGGTCGACTATGAAATCAAGGGACATGAAATGCAATTGGTCGAAATTGAGCTTGACCCACAAGAAACTGTCATTGCTGAAGCAGGAGCCTTGATGTATCTAGAGGATGGCATTGATTTCAAGACAAAATTTGGTGACGGGTCGGAACCCAAAGAGGGCTTTTTCAAAAAGTTACTCAAGGCCGGTGGACGCCTTCTTATGGGTGAATCCCTGTTTATCACACACTTTACCAATCAAGGCCAACGCAAAGCTCGTGTGGCATTTGCTGCTCCATTTCCTGGAAGTATTCTTCCAATCAATTTGCAAAATATAGGAGGGAAAATCATTTGTGAAAAGGATGCATTTTTATGCGCGGCCAAGGGTACCAAGCTCAGTATCCATTTGCACAAAAAGTTTGGGAGTGGTCTCTTTGGTGGCGAAGGCTTTATTTTACAGAAACTACAAGGCGATGGGATGGCCTTTATCCACGCCGGTGGTATGGTCATACGGAAAGAATTACGGGGAGAAAAGCTCCGAATCGATACTGGATGTGTTGTGGCCTTTACAGAAGGAATCAACTTTGACATTCAATTTGTACCCGGGCTGAAAACGATGTTCTTTGGTGGGGAGGGTCTCTTTCTGGCCACATTGCAAGGACATGGAACAGTTTGGTTGCAATCGCTACCGTTTTCAAGATTTGCCGACAGAGTAATTCAATATGCCCCATCGATTGGTGGTCGTCGCCAAGGGGAAGGTTCTGCACTCACAGGTCGATTTGGGGATGTTGTTAATGGTGACGGGTTCGGATTCAAGTTTTAGTACAAAGTAGAAGACATCATTTTGATAATAGTTTTCAAACATATCCCAGAAATTGATCACAAGGCTCGAATAATGAGACCTTTTGGGAAATTTTTACCCGGACTGTGATAGTAACGACGGGTGAAGAGATATGGTGGCCAAGCCCTGTCCATTTCGTCGACCATCTGAAAGGGTGAGTTCATATGTATATGAACAATAATGAACACGTGGCAGTACCGGTCCTAATAACTCTAGAAGACTAACCACTTCGGGGAACTTAGAGTAATCACCATGAGTGAAGTTCTCCTTGCAACTATATACTTTAGAATGCTTTGCTTTCATATTTTTCCATTTTTTGTTGGTTTGGAGTATAATCGAAAACAAAGCTAGTAGTGGATAGCCTCAAGAACAAGTGGTTCCAATAAATCGCTTTTCTTGACTACGAATTACGAACTTGCCCGACTACAACAAAAATTGATGAGCCTTTACTAACGTTGGTACTATTTTCCTGTTTTGTTTTGGGATCGCATTACTGCATGGATATGCTCGGAGTGACACTCCGTGTAGTGAGTAGCGGAACCTGGTAATAGTGCGCATAAGTCGTACCGGGTATATAGTATATAGGTAACGAAGAGGAGGAACAAGAAGCGGTACCTTGTACTTCCGGTAGGATCACATATATCAATACTATTTTTTAGAACAAGAAGCGTCACATATGGATCGAAGCAATGAAATGAGAAGCGCTGGATCGGCACGATAAAATACTAACGTTAGAGTATAAATCATAAGAAAGCTA
>SWEM01000114.1:0-70869 GCA_019593585.1 Nitzschia palea | reverse complement strand
GGATTTGTCGTCAAGAATCTGACCGTCGTCAACAGTTTCCTGAGTCGAGGCAAGATGCGTCGACTCATTCACATTTTCATCGTTGATGGTTTTGGCGGGTCTTGAGGTTGTAGTCCGAGGTTTTGCTCGTCCTCTGGTTTGTCAACACTTTGTCCGTCACTGGAGGATCCTCCACCTCGTCCTTATATTTGTTGTCATGAATCCGACCGTCATCAATCGTTTCGTGAGTCGAGCCAGAAGCGTCACATTTTCATCATTGATGGTTTCGGCAGGTCTTGAGAGTTTGTCCTTCGTGGTTTTGTTCGTCCTCTGGTTTGTCAACACTTTGCTCTGTCATTGGATTACCCTCCACTTCGTCCTTGGACTTGTCGTCATTCTGACGGGCGTCCATATTTTTGTGAGAATCTGGGTTCGAGCCAAGATGCGTCGTCTCATTCACATTGTCATCATCGATGGTTTCGGCGGGTCTTGAAGGTTGTTCCCCAAGGTCGTTATTGTCCTCTATTTTGCCAGCACTTAGTTCTGCAACAGAGGCTGTTGCTTCCACGTGCATCATGGGACTATCCGCCTTGATTGTGTCAGATGTAATTTCTTCGTCGGCTTTCACAATTTCCTCAATGTCATTGGCAAGATCGTCCTGGTCGTCAGCCGCGTGAACTTCTTGTCCTTCAATCTCTTCAGTTTTGTGCGCGATTGTTGTCTGGATGTTACCCGTTGTTTCATCCTCATGACCCTTAGCTTCTTGGATAGCTTTTCCTTCTAATTGGTCTGTCACTTGCTTTGGGTCATATGTGCCAGTATCATGGTCCACATGAGAAACATTTTTGTCATCCTCATCGTGAGTGGTGTTGCCTGGTTGTAGAACCTCCGGGGCAAGACCTACAACTTCCTCCTCCTTGTGACGAACTGGATCGACGTCAACCTCCGTAAGTTCACTGTCGTCATCGCACTTTTTTGCGGGTGGAAATTTCAAGAAGTTGACAGATTCCTGGGGTTCTTTTCTTGGAACCACATCGTCTACCTCGGTAATCTCGCTGTCATTGTCATTGTCATTGTTATTGTTGTGGTCGTTGTTGGCTAGGTTGACGTTTTGGTGATGTTTCATCGCGCTTGGAAATTGATTGTTTTGAACGGCTCGATCCACGATTTCAACATCGGTGACATCGCTCTCGTCATCCCCTTTGTTTGTTGCATTCAACCCTTCCAAGGGTGTCTCTTCTCCAGTTTCACGGAGCATGCTCATACTAATGTCTTGACTTGGCGCTGTGTCTTGACTTGGTGCTGCGTTGTTGCGGGTTTCAACTGAGTGATCAAGGCAGCTGTCATTTGGTTTTTGACACGTACTCTCACTTTCGCGTTCGTGAGTAATTGTGGAAGGAAGGTCATCGGGATTATTTTGGATTTCTATAAAGACTGCTCGAACGCCTTTTTCCTCGTTCACAAGTGTAGCTACTTTCTGATGCGATAATTGGGTAGGGTCGACCACGCATTCCCTTTCAACAGGAGTTTCATTTTGTGCAAATGTTTGTGTCGTTTTTGTTGCTTCTTCGATGTTTTCAGGGTCCATGGAGACATCCAAACTCTTGCTTTCACCTGATGCCAAAATAGGTAGTGAATTGGAAGGTACAGGGGCATCATGCTGATGTTGAGGGACTGTTGATGAGTCGTTGGCGATGATTTCCTTTATTGCTGCGTCGCAACTTTCATGAGATGGATCTCCATTTCCAGTCTGGTGATGATCAACGGATTCGGCATTCTTTTTTTCGTGATTGGATTTTGATGTCCCAGAATAGACAAGATCATCTCCCTTGTTGTCATCTTGTCTTTGACAATTTTGATTGCTTGGTATTGGGGTTGTGGACAGTATGGCTGGATCTGGAGTGATATCTTCCTGCGACGTTCCTTCGTCATCTTCGGCAATAGGACTTGGAATGTTTTCATATGCGTGTTTCTTCTGCACCACGACAGTACGAAAAGGTGTTGAGGGTGGTTCAGGAATTTCATGATGGTGTTTATTCGATTTTTTGGCCGAGTCACTATCATCGTGGTCATCATCTTTCGGCTGTGTGGAAAGTCCGAGACTAGGCTGACCACTAAGCGCAACCTGGCTTTGTGTCATTTCTGCTGTAGAATCTGAGTCGTAATTTTGCGTCTCGACAATCTGTACATTGCCTGTCGGTGTGGGTTCCGTTTGGGTTTCCTCCTCATCCTCGTCATCATCATCTTCCATGGGTTGTGTCAATAGATCCAAGGCATTTCTTTGGGAATCAAGTAATTTGACTTTTGACAGAGGACGATATTGATATTCCATTACAAGACCATTCGGACTTCCTTGTTCATAGGCAGTGCAAATACGATCTCCAGGTTGAAGGATCCGTAGTTGTCGACGTGGTAATATTTCCCAAGTCCTGTCTTTGACACGAGCCAGACCAAGAGGTGGGTAGTCGTCTTTGCTTGATGGCGGACGCATGTCCTTGATGGCCATGAGTATTCCATCGACATCCAAGCACAAGTAACAATTGTTTGATACATTGACAGGTTCTCCAACGGACGACAGAGACAAGATCGATGCAAACCAATTCGAGGAATCTTGCGAGAAATCCTGAGTATCATCCAAAATCGAGTGTCTAGATTCCGTCTGAGATAGACGCAACCAATTCTCTCCTTCGTCGAGTTCAAAGTAATGCGATTCGTCGTAGCCGTAGTCGTCAGATCCTGACATCGCTGCCCGGTGACTCGGACGTTTCAACATGAGTGTGTGGACTTTTCGAGGGGGGGGTTCTTGACCGTGAGCGACACCCTGTTCCACATCTTGACCTTGCTTGTCCGTCATTGGGGAGAATGCCCCAAAGTCGTTCTTCTTCCTTTCACGGGTTCCTCTCACACTCTAATGTAAAGAGTCAGAACTTGCATATACACACGTTCTCCCGAAGATGTCCCACTTCCTGCCGCTTGTGCTTTTTGACTTGTGTTCAAAACATCCTACCGACAAACGGTTTCATGTTGGTCTGTCCGTCAAGAGGACAGCCGGTAGAATGGAACGTATCCAGGTACAGTACGGTAGTACTGCGGTACCTGGTATCTAAAACTTCTTCTATATCTGTAAAATGAAGTGCGGAAAAAAAGCAAGGATGATGCACCTTTATGTTTTATTGCGTGCTAAGATTACATTTCAACATTACATGACTTTTTCTCCACGTGCGTTGTTGTTCTTGTTTCGTTGTGATAGATCAACAACGCATTCTCTTTTATTCACTGCAAATTCGATTGCCCCCCACAGAAAAGGACAGCTGTTCGATTGACTCCCAACATGAACTTCCCCTACTTCTACAGTTAGATCATGAACCTGGTGGCTTCCATGGAATCCCTTTCTTCACTTCCATAGGAGTAGCGATCTTTAGCAGAACTTCGCTCTGGTTGGATAGTTGGATTACTCGACCGCTGAGAATCAGGCATCTGCTTCTTTTCGGCTAGTTTTTGAAGCTTTCGCGTCAGTTTTTCAACTTCAAACTTCAAGGACGCATTTCGGTCACGAAGAACTTGCATGGACTTCGGACTACCCTTTTCTGCAGCGAGTTCCCGCATCTTGCCCTCGGCTGCCTTGATTGCCAAGTTGGCATCGCGGAGACGCTGGCGAAGTTCATTGTTCTCCATTTGCAACTCCGAGGTCTTTTCATTACCTGCCACAGCCGGCGCTTTCCCAGCCAACTGTTGAGTGAGTTCGCGAACTTTGGTTCTCAGACGATCCATTTCTTCCTTGCGGTACGTGTTGTCTTGGAGTTGGACCTTCAAAGTCTGAATTTCACGAGCTTGGTTCGCTGCCCGAGTACTCATTTCCATCAATTCATTTTGAAGTTCATCGATTTCATCACGGCGTGAAACCGTCATGTCTTTCATGCTCAGTACTAATTGCTCCTTCTCTTTCCCTAGGCGGTCAATAGACTGTTCCTTCTCTCCTAGAGATTTTCGCATGTCCTCAATGATATTGTCTTTGGCAACAAGAACCTTTTTGGACTCTTGTTGCACCGCAGCAATGTTATGCTCCAATGACAAAATCTTTCTCTTCGATTCTGCTTCAGTCAAGCGCATGGCCACAAGGTCCTTCTGAAGTTTGCTAATTTGAGAGTCGAACGACTGCTGATTCTCTCTTTGTAAATTTTCAACAGTCTCTTCAACTTGTTCCCTCTCCTTCAAACGCTTTCTCAAATCTTCGATGGCGAGTACTCGATCCTGGAGCTCCTTTTCCAAGGATAGTGCATGGTCTTGGAGACGGTCGATCTCTAGTTTGTCGGAATTATGAATCTTCTCAAATTCTTCAACTTTCTTATCAATTTCAGATCTCAACGAGTCAAACTTTGCAAGGTGTGTACGATTTTCCTCCTGAACTTCGTCCCTTTCTTCCGCTACAGTCTGCAACTGGTTTGCAAGGGATTCTGCTTGCGACGTGAGACGCGCGATTACCTCCTCGTGATGAACACGACAGTTCATTTCCTGGTCTTCTTTTTGTTTGGACACTGTGGATAGCTGCAAGGTCAAAGATTCAATTTCGGCTGTCAAGCGTCCAATTTTCTCTTGTTCAGAATGTTTTTTGTTCAAAACATCGGCTGCCAAGGTTGCAATCTTTGCCTCCGCAGCCTCCAAGTCTTGCTGAAGTTGTTTTACCGTAGACTCAAGTTGACGTGAATTTTCTTTCTCGTGCTGCAGGGCCGTATCGGTCTGATGGATATCAGCTAGGCTTGCTTCCAACCCTTCGACTAGCGATTTCAGTCCAGCAATTTCGTCGCCTCTCGCTGCAGATTCCATTTTGATCAGTTCAAGTTTACACAACTCGTTCTCAAGTTCCAGAGTGCGGGCTCCCTCTCCTTGTAGGCGTTCAACCTCCAGTTCGAGCTGAGACATACGGATTTCTTGCTCTTCAGCCTGTCTTCGCTTGGACTGACGTTCGTCTTCTAGTGCTACAATCTTCTTTTGGAGCTTTTCGATATCCATTGTGCTGGTAGTTTTGTCGCGAAGCAAGTGATCGACCTTGAGCTGACTTTCCGACAACTGATCCTCGAGTTGTCGGATTTGCCGTTTGAGGTTATCGATTTCCTTTCGATCCGTAGCTGAAGGACCTTCAAAACGAGCCACTGAAGATGACCGTCCCTCTGACATTGCCAGTTTACTCTTGACAAGTTCAAGTTCCCTAAAAAGACTATCCCTGTCTTGCTTGCTTGACTCGGAGAGATGTGCGTTCTCTCTTTCAGCGGTTTCCAATTCCAACTTTAGCTTGGAAATCTCAGCCGACAAGGTTTCAATCTTCTTTTTGTCGAAGAGATTACCACCATGGAAAGCATTGGAATGGCGTGATCTGGAGGATTCAGTGTTTTGTGTCAACGTCGAAATCTCTTTGAGTAGGGAACAATTAATCTCGCACTGACGAGTTAGTTCATCTTCGAGCTCTAGCACTTGCTGCTTCTCAAAGTGTAGGGCTTCTTTCAAGTCTTCAATGGTGCTTCCTCCGCAGGAAGACAACTCGTCGGTTGGCCATTTGTTGTGTTTTGGTGATTTTTTCATCTCAAAAGTTTTCACCAAGCCACGCACTGGAGTTCTAGGCAAGGCCGGATCGGAAACTTTTTCATGCGGACTCCTTGGTTGCGCTCGCAAATTGGTCGTTTGATTGGGACTTGGAAGGAAAGATTGTCTTTTGTTGGACACTTCTTTAGCCTTCAGGTCCGAGATTTCTCTGCGTAAAGTTATAGTTTGGTCTCTTTCACTTTCGAGTTTCTTCCTCAGGGAAGCTAGTTCCTCCTTCATGGTTTGTACTTGTTGCTCTTCATTGTCCTGGGCGGCCTTGCTCTTGAGATTGGCTACCATGGCTTGCTTTGTTTGACATTCTTTTTTGAGGTTTTGTTCAAGGCGGCGAATTATCTGTGTTGTTTTCTTTTCTTGAACATTGGTTTGTGGCAAGCCGTCGTTATCGGATCTATTCTTGTCTTTATCCATTGATGACTCACGAGGACGACTTGGGGCTGACGACGGTGCCAATTGTTGCTGGTCTTTTTCTGTTTCAAGTTGGACGATGGTCGCCTTTAGCTTCGAGTTTTCATTTTCAAGAGACGTAAGCCTTTGCGTCGCGTTCTCAAACTGTCCAGTCAGCTCTCCTACTTGAGATTCAAGGCGTCGAATTTCACTCTTTTGCGTACTCAACTCCTCATCTCGTGACGAGAGATGTTGCTTTAGAATTCGTGATTCCGTTTCATGCTTCTTTGTCAAATCTGTCTTTTCACGCTCAAGCCGAGAAGTCAAAATCCCTTGTTCAACCTTTTCCATTTCTAACTTGCGCACGGTGTCTTTCAGTCGTGATTTCTCCAAGTCCAGGGATTTTGCGGACTCGTTTCCAGAGTCAGCCTTGCTGGTGAGTTCGGCAATGCTTGCCTCTAGTTGAGAAATAATATTAGCCTTTGAATGGAGTTCTTCCTCACGGTTTCGAAGCTGGTCTTTCAATGTCTCTGCTGCACTGTCGGACGAACTGGATGCCTGCTCTGCCTCAGCTTCAAGAGTCTTGATCCTAGATTTCAGCTGTTCTGCTTCGGCCTCCGATTCTGTCAAGCGCTCGAGCATAGATTTCTCCTGTAGAGACTTGGACGATCTGACAAGCTCAAGTTCTTCTTGTTGAAGACGTAGGTTAGACTTTGCTTCTTCGAGTTCTAGCAGCAGTTTGTTGCGCGAAATTTCTAATGAGGAGACTTTCTGCAGTATTTGGGTTACCTCCCTTTGATTTGCGTCGTGGATACCTGACTGAGTACTCTTGTATGCAACCAGCTCGGCATCTTTTCCTCGCAGTGATTTTTTGGCACCATCAAGCTCCACCTCAAGTTGCTTCTGAGCCTCTTTCAAGTTGGTGAGTTCTTTGAGCGTTTCTTCCAATTTCGCTTTGTTGATTTCTTCGTTGGTTTTTATTTGTTGTTGAAGTGTGCTGATTTCAGCGTTCTTCGATGCAAGTTCCTTTGTGGTCTCGTCGAGCGCTCTGGCAATGTTGTCTCGAGTAAGCTGTAGCTCTGCCAACTGCCGACGAATTTCTTCCAGCTCAAGATTGCTAGAGTTGTTCGCAGCTTCTTTTGTCTTGAGAGTCTCGATCTCCTTTCCTTTTTTGCCAGAGTCTCTTTGACTTCATCGAATTCCTCGACCAGCTGATCGCGGGATTCCATTAGCGTGACAAGCTGTCTTCGTGTTCGTTCAATTTCGGCCTTGTTGGCGTCAATGGAGGTCGCGAGGTCCTTACGATGCTGAGCTTCCAACTCTTCCAATTGCTTGGCCACACTTTCAGGTGTTGGTGAACAACATAATTTTTCACTGAGTACGCGATTGACATTGGCACTTTCTGCTAGTCGTCCTTCCAATTCTTCGAGTCTTAGAGCGTTTTCTCGGGCCACTCCGGTCAGTTGATTCATAAACTCCATTTCCAATTGAGACTTTTGTTCAAGGGCAGTGACTCGAAGCTTGGCCAACTCCTTGCGAAGCTTATCATTGTCAGCCTCTGCCGTTTCCAAGGCTACCACTTTTTTCCGAAGCGCCTGTACCTCTTCTCGTAGAGAGGCATGGAGTGATCGATCATATGCCATGGTCAAGTCGTTCAACAACAAAAATCACCCCAAACCACTAAAACCCCAATCAAAAGCAGCGAGCCGATGGAAGCCCAGCCTAAAATATGTGTTTTGTTGGTTTTTTTGGAAAAAAGTCCCAACCCCCGATCAGTCTACGTATTGTGTAGTTTCGGTGTAGCCACAATCACAAGGAGATGCAGAACAGGCCAAACAATCCTCTTGGTTGGGAAACGGGATGAGAACAGATGTGTTTTGGTTTTTTCACCGTTGTCCAAAACTTCGCACACGATCGATGGGGGAGGGACAAACAAGTTTGAATTTGGGCGAGGTCAGCGATGGCTTTCATCCCACCTAGTCCTTCAACGCACTATATAACCGTCTGATCCATCTACACCGAATCCTAGTAATCACCCTTATATAGGAAAGGTTTCTAGGATGTCACTCATGTCACACCCCACACCTTTGCCGATTCCACCCCTCCAATAACGGTGCCCGAGTAGAGCCTGCCTAGGTACCTGGTACTTATGAGGATAAAAGCAGCACAACGGAACTACCGCTACCGCGGCATATATGTACATTCGCGCCAATTTTCTGCATTTCCCTCCGAATGGCGTTGTCACGGATTTTTCTACGCGCCGCCATAGCACCATTCAAAGTGCACAACGACTACCAGGTACATGTCACATATCTCCCACCTCGTCACACCAACAACAAACGGAACGGAAAGCCCAAAACCTTTCGACTTGTATAAATCATGGCTGATCTGAACAACTTGCTGGGACAACTCGAAGAGCATCTCGTCGAAAATGAAGTAGACGATGATGATGAGGAGGTCTATGAAAAATCTAGGGGCGGTCGCTCGTCGATGGAGACGGCTGCAACAGCACCAATGACCGGTGACGAATGGGAGTCACCTCAACGCTACATTGATGTTCCCGTAGTACTACAAGAAGCCCAAAGACAACGTCAACAACAACATACTCTAGAGAATAGAGCTGGTGGTTTGGGTGATCACGAAATTCGCAATGATGGAGACGAGGAGGGAAATTCTTGGTTCATGGCGGCGGGCAGTGATTTGATGGATGGTCAAGAGGGTGATGAAAGTCAAAGGAATGAATTATATACCAAATTGCATCACATGTGGCATCAAGAACGACATTGTCCCGAAATTCTCGAGTACGATGCTACCATGGTGGAACAACTCCAAGCACAGATTGAGGCACGGCAAGAATGGATTGATCAAGTCATGGAAGATCTTGGCAATGCCGGGTGGAATGCCGGACAATCATCGGTCCAACATTTAATGGCTACCATGGCCCAAGTGGATTTAGATCGAATCAAGTATGTTCTGGACAACTGGATGGCACAACGATTGGCAAAAATTGAAGCCCATCCCTTGCATATGCGTGAACATATTGATAGATTGAGTGATGCCGAATTGGAGTATTTGAAAGAGTATGGATCCTTGTTGGAAGATCACTTGCGTCAGACGGTATTGGATCACATTCCAGAAGCCTGGCAGGCCCTCGACGAACCTCACATGATTGATCAACCTGATTGCAAAGGGTATCACTTTTGGATGGTCAAGGAACCCATCGAAGTCGATGAGGTGGAACAAGATGTGGGGAGTTGTCTTGTGGCCAAGTATAGTACTCTGCGCGACTTGATGAAAGAAGGAAAGGTAGAACTACAACTATAAAAGTTACAATCATATATACATCAGCGAATGCGAAAGTTTCGGCCGTCATCATATTGTCTGGCCCCAAAGTTTATTTTCAAGTGCGCGTGAACCTGCAGCTGAAGAGGTTGACCGCAGTATCTAATTTTGTGCTGTTTTTCGCCCATTTGTACAAGTTTTGTAGGCATCATTGACCCGGTTTACAAAACAAACCACACGGAGGGGGCGGCACCATGGCAGCGCCATTTGACTCTTCATCGTCACTGTCGCGTTGCGGCGTATCACGAAGGTCTCCACCCATTTCCTTTAAAAACCGAAAGCTATCTCCACCATTTTGTTGATTACTTTCATTAAAGGCTGCCTTGCAAACGAGTTCCAAATAAGCCTGTTTTGGATTGTTTCCATCGGGTATGCCTGGTCGTTGTCGAACTCCTCGGGGAGGAATCACATTCATCAATGAGGAACGAATCATCCGACACTGACGTTGAACATGCTGCCAATTTCCAGTCGCCTTTTCTTGTTTCCAAAAGTCTCTCGATGGGGCACCCTCTAACCAACTCTCATGTTCTGGGATTAGGAGTGAATCATAAAGAGTCGATCTGCCTTTTAAATGATGACGAATGGCCACTCCCGTCAATGCTCGAAGAACCATGTATTCCCAATATTCCTTCAAGGAGGGAGACTTGGATTCCCGCATGGCCACGATGCCATGGACATTCCAACAAAAGAATTTGGTAGGGCTCATCGTTTTGGCTTGAAATTCGACATTATCAAATCCCACTGGTAGGGAAAACAAATTGAATAACAAAATATCAAAGAATTCACCACTCCGTTTGAAAAATGTTTCTCCAAATACATCCCCACGAACTTTGGCCTTGCAAGAAACTTTGCCTTCGAGTACCAGATACAAGGTACTACTACAATTTGGTACAATCGTGTTGGGAGGCAGTTCCACAAACTTGCCATTTTGCAAAATAACTCGAAAGTGCAGTCCAGTCAAACCACACCTCGATTGAAAAAATCGAAAGAGGGCCATTTCTTCTTCGTTCAGTGATTTGGTATAAAACGGTCGTTCGTCTTGAATCAATCGCACACAAATGTAGAGATTCAATACTAACAGAATCATATTGACAAACATGGGAATGTCAACGATTCCTTCGGACAATGGCATAGATTGAAAGGATCCATCGGTA
This sequence comes from Nitzschia palea, assembly GCA_019593585.1. Classification (NCBI taxonomy): domain Eukaryota; phylum Bacillariophyta; class Bacillariophyceae; order Bacillariales; family Bacillariaceae; genus Nitzschia; species Nitzschia palea. The sequence continues at coordinate 60,412 of SWEM01000114.1, read as the reverse complement.
GAGTGGCCACTTAGGGATGCCAAGGTGAGGAAAAGAAAGCCCCCTGTTAACGAGAACCGGATGAATAGGAGGTCGGATGATATGGCAGAACAGGCAAAGAATGTAGTGGAGCAATAAATGTAGGGACTGATTTGTGCAATTTCGACCATGGTCATACCATGAAAATCTACCCTTAGCGTCTCTGTATTATACTAAAGGAACCACAGAACAAGATACGTGCAATTGCAAAAAGGGACCAGCATCGGTGCAAGTACATGTAGTCATACCATCTTCAGAACTCAGAACAACGTTTGGGTAGCGAATTTGTGACATTCGAACTTTTTTATTGCAACTCCGAGCAAGTGGTCTTATTAGTCGAAATGAAATGATGTTTTCCGTTGCCGGGTGCCAACTTCATTCTTTACCGGTAATATAATTAGAGAGCAAATGACCCGCCAGTGGTGGATCTATCGTGCATGACCATATAAACTGACTCGTGAAGAAAGGAAGAGAACCACGAAACATATGTCTGTGTGTGATTTGATAGGAGGAACCTGGCGAGACGGGTCGAATGTCCAATCGTTCATATTCCAACTTTCGCACCTTCACCGTGCATCTCTTCCTACCCAGCCACATTGTTTCGTTGAAACCTGTTAGCCCTCTACTTCTGTAAATCTTTACTTTTGAGAATAAGAAGAAATCTATCCAACATGAGAAATAACTTGATTGGTACCGCATTGATGGTCTTGGTATATTGGTCGTCGGGAGTGTTCGCATTGGACGAAGAAGAGGATCTCTCTGGAAATCCGTTTCGCTGCACGGTATCGGCCAAGAGCAAGGATTCTTGTGTTTCGTTAGACCATTGCGTCTGGTGCCAGGGAGACGACTTGCCCGGAATTTGCGTTTCCGAGAAACAAGAACGAGCTCTCATCAACAAGATTCCACACGTCAAGTGCTTTGAGAACCGTGACACTGTAAAGAGTCCACCACGACTACGAATTGGAGAAAGTATGGCGGCGGGTGCCCCCTATGATCCCAAATGCCTAACGGCACCGTCATTTGCTAACCCGGAGCAAACCCCAGAAGAAGCGTGCAACTCTACCCGTGACTCCAAGGGAGACATGTGTTCTTGGTGTGATGCGGCTGGTGTCTTTAGTCTTTGCCTAAGTCACCAGCAAGCCACCGACGCGTCGCCCTATCTACAATGCGATGTCGGCGATGTGTTTTCCACCGTATAAAGGGTTCGCATCGTCCTTCAAACATGCTGCGTCATGCTTTCCTCTCCAGAATAGAATAGAGATCTACATCATCATCATAAATCACGATCACCAAGTCGATAAATATACATATATACACATAAAATAAATACCTGTATTCATATAACTTATTTTGGATGGCGTATACACAAGAAATAGGGGAAAATAAATCAAAATATGGGGGACAGTTTTCATCAAACACCCAGTTCGCAATCCGTCCATGGATTCTCGAGAGCTGGTTGATGAGAACCTGGGACCATCGTCGTTGCGAGAGAGCAAAGCAACCGATTCAAAATTTCGACACTGGAGTCATCACTACTACTATCCCCTTGTATATTTTTTGGAATAAAAAGTGAACCACTACACAATATCATGTCGATACATGGCTACTTTGTTCGAGTGGCCCTGCTGCTTCTGACTTTTGGAACTCCATTTTTTGTGCAAGGTGGTGGTCTCATTGAAGGGGAACGAATTCAGGAATACCATGCCCGAAATTACACTTGGCCATTACCGGAAGAACGCTACGTTCCCAATACACTCGGATGGAGAAGACTCGCAGAACATCGCTTTCGACAAGTAGAAGAAATTCGAAATCCCGGAGAGCGTTACGAGGCCTACCTCCAAGCCATTACGATGGCCATGGTGGCACCGAATTTTACCGAGTTTGGTTTTGGTTTAGTTCGTGCTCCTGAGGAGTTGATGGAGACTTTGCGAGAGGCGATCCGTGACGGATTGGCCAAAGGCCCGGGAACCGAAGGCAACATTGATGTTATTGATGCAGCAGAACCATCATGGTTTATTCAACGACCGGATTTGACGAAACGAGTAATGAATGAATTGCAACTCCATGCCGAGACGTGGGTAAATATGGAGTTGACTCCCCATGGTGGTGCGTCGCCTTTGGGGGAATGGACATGTGTAGAATGAACCAGTGATGATGTTGTTCTTACTCGAACATTTTGTTACATTTTTTTCCTCGAATTCAGCATATGGATTTCGATTATATCGAAATAATTCCAAGTTATTGATGCATCTGGATAAGACCAACACTCACGTCGTCAGTTTTATTTTGCACATTGACTCATCTGACGATGCAGAACCGTGGCCTATTGTCATTGAGGATTACCATGGCAACACCCATGAAGTTATCCTAACTAGTGGGGATACGTTGTTTTATGAATCTTCAAAATGTTTGCATGGACGTCCCAAACGATTTAAAGGGTCCTGGTACTCGAGGTACGTTTTCATGACATCAATCGCTTTTATTTTTGCGTTCTTGATGAGTGAGACAGCTGATGTTTTGCTATTCTTTTATTTTGGGGAACTAGTGTATTTGTTCATTATTTTCCCAAATATGGGTGGGATGATATCGATCATGGATTGGAGAGACATTATGCAGTACCACCTCACTGGAACGAGCAACCAACAACTCAATACGAAATACCGTTGCAAATGGTCGCTACTGGATTGACGGAACCATCTTGTCCTCATGAATGGTGTAGTTTGAAATATTCCAAACAATGGAGTGGGCCAGGAAAGCACGGAATCTTGATGAATCCTGATGGTAGTGAGGTCCCATTTCACCCCGCACCACTTGTTTGTGAGGATAAGGAGGAACGATGTCCCGAATGGGCTAGTTGGAGTAGCGACGAATGCAAGAGGAATGCAAGGTACATGTTGAAATATTGCAAAAAGAGTTGCAAGCATTGTACCCCTGGAGGGAGGGTCGAGAACGACGGCGCCGGTACCGGTAGGTTCTGGTCACGGACAGTGTCAGTGGACTCGCTCGGCGCCTAGGTATGATTTTTGAGGCAATGGTAGTGTTTCAAAGAATAACGAATACCCGAGTCCAAGCTAGCCCTTATAGAAAAGAAAACGGTGTTTCAATGGTTTAAAACGATTACAGCTCATCATTACTTGCAGCATATAATGAGCAAGTGTCACAGCTTTTGGAGCAGTATTTGTGCATGTAATTGGGATTCACGTTGCACTCGTCACGGTTCGTTTTCAAGTAAGCTTTGCACCGATCATCTTTGTCGACACATTCCGGTTTGATGCTTGGTTCAAAGGGAAATTTCTCCCCAGTCGGGGCAGTCCAAAAGCCTTGTTCAGCAGGACCGCTCCACTTTTTGGAATATTCCGTAGCACACCAACTATGAGGACAGTCGGGCTCTTCCATGGACGTTGCATGCATGATGAGAGGGATTTCGTAATGAGTCTGAGGTTGTTGATCCCAGTGTGGTGGAATCACGTTCGTTTTCGCTTGATCGTCAAATGTGTCCTTGTATCCATATTTCGGATAATAATGAACAAAGACGCTACATCGTGCAGTGATAAGTGAGAGACATTTGGACCAGTCGTTGTTGGAACACTCTAGCTTGTATCCGTTCCCTTGTACTAAGTAGAAACATACCTCGAATACCACGATCCAATAAACTTGCGTGGACGCCCATGAAAGCATTTGGAGGATTCATAAAACAAGATATCTCCCGAAGTCAAAATGACTTCGTGCGTAGTGCCCTGCAGATCTTCGATCAAAATTGGCCATGGTTCCGCGTCTTCTGACGAATCAATATGAAGAATGAAACTAATGACATGGGTTTGGGATTTGTCGACATGGACATGCAATCTGCTTTCATTTCGATACAATCGAAAGCCGTAGGCAATGACCGGTGTCAATTCCATTCCCGACCATGTTTCTGGATACGTCTGGAGTTCCTCCAAAACTCGTTTCGTCAAATCGGGACGATCAATAAACCATGGACGCAATCCCTCAATGGCTTCAATGTAATACTCTTCTCGTGGACCTTTTTCCAATCCATCACGAATCCCTTGTCGTAATGCTTCCATCAAATCATCCGGTGCCCGAGCAAGACCAAAGCCATATTGCGTAAAGTTGGGTTGAATAAGGGATGCACTCAACACCTGCGCATAGCCCTCGAAGCGAGCTTGTCGACTTTCCATCTCTTCTATTTGCCGCAATCGATGTCTCATTAACTTGTCCCAGCCTGGAGTTGGTGGTTGAAACTGAGGAATAGGCCAAGTATAGTTGTTGGCGGCGTAGGCTGCCAGTCGCTCCGCCTCGGTGCGTCCCGCGACTTGTTGGGTCAGAAACAACAACAAAGAAACGTATAATGCAAGGATGCATCGGGTGCTTGCACTCATGTTGATGGAACTTTTTGGTTCTACAAACACTCACAGATTATTATGGGCAAGGAAGGGTGCAAGTCAACAGGAGTCATGGGTCACAATGAGAAGCGTCTTGTTCCCTTTGCGAACTGTTATAATATAACGGTCCATTCAAATGCGGTTGAAAATTGATGCCGTCTGTCTATCTGTCCATTCAGAAACTGGATCTTCCGCATCACATTCTGATTTGATTTCATGATCAAAGAGACAGTCTAACGTGGGTATAGAAAAAATCGAAGATGGCAGAAAACGAAGACTCTGATGGTTCTGATGAATGGGGAATGGAGGAATTGGTAATTCCTGTCAACAGCGAAGGAGGAGATGTTGACAATCAGGTCAATGATAGTGATAATGACGATGACTATTGGCGCGTGGAATCGAACAAGAGCTTGCCAGTACCGCCTCCGGAACAACCCAAGAAGACATCAAAAGCTGTTGTTGAATCCTCCGAGACTATGATTATAGTAGACGTGACGGAACTGGATTCCAATATTCATTCGAGGTTTGACAAGAATTCCGTTAGCGATCCTGTCGCTGCTTCCACTTTGCGCAAGAAGATTGAGCTCGAATATTCGACGTATTCCAAGGATTCGTTACTCATCTCGAATGGGACCATTATTCCATGTGGATCCACTGTCTGGCGTGATGCGCTAGTGGAACTTCGACAGCAACGACCCGGGCATTACTTTGCTCCCATTTTCCCTCCCCGAAAGTAGGGCCCCATCTACCCGGTAGAGCATGCTAGCTATTCGGTATCTCATTGCCACGTTATATACAATGCAAACTCAATGGTAGTGTGAGAGTTGTGGGCACTGTAAATGATTGCCAGGGGGTACCTATTCCGTGCCTGATATCCGTGGGTCCAAGCGGTTTCGACTGTGGAAATGGCCAAGGTTGGAAGCTCTATTGGCAATCGCGACTTGTGACTTTTGGCTCCTGTGGTTCAAGAGTATCTCCACGGATAACATTTTGCGGTACGAATGGGACATTGCATGACATTCCCGATAAGCGCGCTGAACACACAGTGGAGTTTTATCGAGGAACTTTTATAGTAGGTAATCAATCAACAAAGCTCACAAGTATAGAAGTATGGTAGCATCATGAATTGGAACGAACTCACTGAGTGAAAGTGGTTTTGAAGTGAAAATGAAGGAAAAGTGAAATTGTGCAGTGTACAAAGTGTCGCCAATCACCGTGCTGTACTTTCATGACCGCATTTTGCATACTACTACCGCTATAATCTGTTCGAGGAAGGACCCAAACAAGTTACTAGTACAATTTAATGTAAAAGAGATGTCATCGTACAACCACTTCTTTTATGTATTGCTCCCCAACTCACAGGAAAAACTCAGTGTAAGTGCAATTCTTGTTTCATTTTGTCCCGTTTCCATTTGGGTAGATTCGAAAAAGCTTCCTTGGACATTTTGAAAGCTTCTTCGAATTCCTCTGGCGACAAGTACTGTTCTCGATTGTTAATGTCGATGCCTTCGACCTTTCTTTGTCGAATGTCTTTCAATGGGTAGTATTTCCCATCCCATGTCGCCGGCATGAGCTTGTTGTTGCCTTCTGCCACATTCTTGGTTACCCCTTGTTGGTGCTGAGCTTTCGTTTCACCAACTTGCTCTGGCAAAATGATTTTGGTTTTGGTCACTCGTCGTCCCGCTTGATCAATTCCGGTGGTGGTAATATGTTTGGCATCGCCGACCATTTTAATTTCTTCCTTTTCAATCTTGGCAAATCCGTCCGAGTAGGTGACACTGTTGGATGGCGGTGCGGCATCCTTGGGTTGCTTGATACTTGTCTTGGAAAAGAGGGTTGGAACCGTTGTGGGCTTGTCAAATTTTTTCTTCAGATCAACTGCTATTTCTCCCGCCACTTGAGGTTCTGATTTACCCTTTTCAGTAAATTTCTTTAAATTATCTTCATACGTTTGTTTGGCCTTGGTGGCCACATTGTGTTCAATAGTGTCGGCACCATGCGTTTGACCCTCCGTTCCCTTGGCACTCCACACGCGTTTGGCATCCTCCACATGATCAATCCGACGATCAATCTCTTCGGCCTCTTCGCCAATAAGTTCTCGTTGTTTCAATTTGCGAATGCGACTGGTAGTGCTAATGATCTTTTTGGCCTCTTCTTCGATTCGAAGTCGCGCCAACTCGTCCTCGGTTGGCATTTTGTTATCAAAATATGGTACAACTGCTAATACTTTTGGGTTGGGATTCTTCTTGTGAACAATATGCACACTCGGAATGATACACTTCTATGCTCCTTTCGCTTGTGAAAAACAAATTTGTAGGCAACGCTTGACGCAAATTCAAAAAGGTTGCTGACGAAGGCCTGGCTTGATCATATGAAACTACCCAGATGACGGGGGGCTTTCTTGCCAAGACTCACCAAATGACGCTGCCGGCAACGCTATGACCTCGTGACTCGTGTCCCCAATCGCAAACTTGTCTGGCCCTCCTACGACGAATTCTTCACTTTCTCGTCTCTCGACAAATGAAAAAGTATCGTACAGGTCGATGAGACATAACAGTGAAGTTGCTTACCAACTAATAGGACTTGAAAAATGCATTGGTACATTTTGTCTGCTATCATTGATTGTTCTATTGGACTCTCTACTAGTTTCAGTTTTTTGCTTGGAAAAATTGTGGTTGGATGGCTGGGTACTAGCAGCATTGTCACTCACTGACAGTGATGGGTGGAGCTATGGCTTCATTCTACTGTTTCGGCGCTCTTGTGCGTCGCGGAATTGTTTCCAGTTCAGTACAGGTTGTAGTGCTTGATCAAATTGCACAGCTTTTTGAGCAATTTCCAAACTCTTTTTCATGTGTCCCTGTTTCATTTCAAAGAGCGCGTATGCACCAAGAACCTTGGCACAGCAGGCACATTGGGATAAATCGTCGTCGTCACTATTGACAACGACAACTCGGAAAAAGTTGACAAAGACGGCTCTTGTCTTTTTGAGGTCTCCCATTCTTTGACAGTGCAATGCCAGTAACAAGGTTGTCACGGCTAGCTTGGCATGGTCACAATGACCATCCTCTTCTTCCTCATTCATGATTTCATCAATAATTCTTCGGTAGATAACTTCGGCATGTCGATGTTGGCCGTCCTTGATCTTTCGAAGAGCAAAGTAGTGTTTCTTGGCGAGACTTCGAAATTCTTCTTGATATTGCACGGATTCAAAGACTTGATCCGATATTTGTCCCATATTCTTCCTTCGTTCTTCCCTCATTACTTTGGAATAGTAATCGACAGACTTTTCAATCCATTGCTGGCGTAACTGATCGGCATGGCTCATCATTGATGATGACACCACTGGACCATTCACGTCGCTTGGCAATGTAAAGGCACACGACTGACGAAAGAGAAAAATAGCAACCAAGACAAGGCTCAGCCGGAATCGCATCATTGTAAATACCATTTTGTGATTGTTTATTGTTGGTCTTTGATAATTGGAATATGGCTAGCGGATGCAGCTACTTTCTCTCGAGAGGATGGAATCTATATGACTGTTGGAAAGAAAAAAAATGCGAAATCATCAAATGTTCTACAGATGCGAAAAAAATGGCGAGTGTTCTGAGAACATGCCGACATCAGGTGAGCCATGCTCTCGTGACATGTGGGGGCAGCATGATTGGGTCTCCATAATTGCCAAGGGCGCATTGGGGATGCTTGTGACGTCATAAGTGCTCCGGGAGCGCGGAAAAGCTACCGCCAAGAGTCGTGGGCACGCGACAAACCTGCGGTTTGCATAGGGCAGCGCTCATCAAGATACCATTTTTTACACGAGACGCCGGTTCGGATTTTTGTCGCGATTCAGGTTCCTGCTCGCCGACTTCCTCGAATCGGCTCGTCGTGAAGTTATCGAGTGACAACATCATGACCTTGCTGCAAAAGCAAACATTGGACGTTTTATCTGGCCAGGAAAATACCAAGTTGTTAGGGACATGACCTGGAAATCCTAGCTTATCGATCAAAAGAGTTCATAAGCGTCCCTACATCGTCAAGATGAAATTCTTGAAGAGGGTGGTGGCACTTGTCTTTGTTGTTTTGAGATTGTGTAATGCCCTACTTACTCTTCCAGCCAACCATGGTTCGAGGCATTGGCAACCCCACCACAATCATGTCCAGGAAAACATTGGCCTTTGTCACTCAATTGTTACGAATTTGCATGAGCCTCCCTTTCAACGGCAAAGTGTCTTGAAATTTTCTAACAATGACGAGGCGACAAATATTGACAACCAACCTCCCAAGTTACTTTCGATCGGCATTTTGGTATTTCCAGGGGCGACGGTATTTTTCGACAGCCTTTTACAATTTGCACGATCACTACCGCCTAATTCTTCCGAACAATTGGCAGCCATCACAGTCTTGTTCGTTTCCAATCGAGTCTATCTCTACCTTTTGGCAGTGACAATCGTAGGACTTGCAGCCACTCGTGGGGCCAATGATAGCCTTCAGTTGGGTCGCCGTATCACGGACTTGACGGAAGAATTGTTGTATCGTCCGTCCTTGGCCAAAAGAACAGGAGCCATGACAGCGACGAGCCAAGAAGTCAATGACAGTCAACCTTCCGACAAACCCGCGCTCATTCAGTCGTTGACCAACAGTGGACTGGAAGATAGTTTAGACCAAATCTCGGCTGAAACACAAGCACTGATTCTCCCTTTATTGGTTTCCTTCTTTTTGGCTCTTTCGGTCTTCCTCTTGCCGTTTTGGAACGGTTCCCCTCCTATGGTGGGAGACACGTCCGTGGGTAGGGACATCTCCAACCTTTTGTCAACACTAATACCAACGATTAGTCAACTTTGGAACGTGGGTCTATTGACACTATTCACCAGATCTGAAATTCGTCGACTTGGTTACGAATTACAATTGTTTCCTGATCGGGTCATTATGGAATGGGTGGCCGCCGTGTCGATTACCGGTCTGGCCTTTTGGGCCCAACTTTGGCCAGCACAAAACTTTGTCAACATGGCTTTGGCCATTCTTGTCGCTCGAGCCATTCAGCTCAATAGCTTTGCAGCGGTGGTGGGTGCCCTTGGTCTACTCACCGTGTACGACGCCACCTCTGTGTTCTTGATCCCCGCGGCAAGTGCCGTTTCGGACATGTCCTTGTTGGATCAATCCTCCGATTCAGTATTTGTATTATCCTCCTCGTCATCATCATCATTATTAGCATCCAGCTCAATAGACGGGACATCGGTTGGTGGATCAGCCATGGGGTCAGTGGCACTTCAGAAATTAACCTCTGGGACCTTTCAGCCTGGTTTGTTGGTGACAAAAATTGGCAACAACTTGGGTGGAACCTTGGGACTGGGGGATGCCGTCTTTCCGGCATTGCTGGGTACTTTTGTCCAACGCTTTGACAACTTTCAACAACAACAACGACAACAACAGCAACCTCAAGAAACAAAGAGACGAGCGTCGCTTTTGACGGTATCCATCATTGGATATCTCATTGGATGTCTCGCCTGTGAATTCGCTCCCTCCTTGTCAACTTCTGGCCTTCCAGCCTTGGTTTTTATCATTCCATCGATGCTAGGATCTGTTCTGATCGCAAGTGCCATCACTGGGGAACTAGGGGAGCTTCTTGAATTTGACCCCAACAAGTAGGAATAAAAGTCCCCATGCTGCTGCTGCTGCTACAACTACTAGTGGGGAACAAGAGTTGCAAAATTCATTCGCTCTATAACTCTTCATCGTCCTCGTCATAATCATCTTCGTCGTCCTCTTCGTCTTCTTCATCATCATCATCATCTTCTAGCTCCAGGGCATATTTTTTCCCTCCTCTTGTCATGACGACACCGTATTCGCCGGGTCCTTCATAGTGGTCGGCATCGGCCAGTGGACACCAGGAATCGGGACAATCCGGCATCATGATGGAAGTACCATGAACAATGACTCGGGGGTGTTCCGACGGGACCACTCGCGACCAGTCTGGTGGAAGTGCAAAGTGAGCATCAAGATCATGATTATGCATTGCCCATTCGGGATCTTGTGGATAAAAATGCACAAAGAGTGAAGTGTAATACGACCCATTGAAATAGGTGGGCCGACCATGAAAGTTTTTGGCACTCTCATACAAGAGAATATCGCCAGGTTTTAAAATGACGGAATTGGTTTTCCCTGAATAATCTTCAATAACAATCGGCCATGGTTCGGCATCCTCCGAGCTGGCAATATGATAAATGCAAGAAATGACATGAGTCTGGGTCCTATCCACGTGCATCCATAGACGAGATTCATTTCGATACAAGCGAAATCCATAGGCGATGGAAGGAAGAAGCTCAATCCCTGACCAGGCCTCCAAAATTGGTTGAAGCTCTTCGAGCGCCTGTCATGGGGAAGGAAAACGCTTCATTAGACTGAAAAGGGACGGGGGCCTATCCAAACTTTTTCATACAACTTTTTCATAAACCATCGACTTACTCTGGCCGTCAAATCAGGTCTATCAATGAATAGAGGAATGGGCCCATCAATAACCTCAATTTCCCCTTCCAGTTTGGCAGTCGGTAGACCCTCAAAGATTGCCTGCCGAATGTCATTGGTCAATTGTTCGGGTCCTCGAGTCAATCCCCATCCGAATTCCGTATAATTCTTCATCAATCCGGCAGTGACAGTTTGAATGAGTCCATCCCACTTCATTTGATTATCTGTCAAGCCTTGAACTTGTGACAATCGTTGTAACAAAATGTTTTTCCATTGTGGATTATCCGGGTAAATCGCAGGAGGCCAACGGTGGCCTCGTTTACTGTATTCGGCCTGGCGTTCGTGTTCTGTATAGGGCGGAGCAACATGCTTCCCAACAACACTGTTCACCAACATGCCATGGCACGTAATCATCCAAATGGCGAGCCTCCTCCAAACGACTGTCATTGTGGTGCATCAATATAATAATGGATTGTTGGTTGTGTGGTCAATGTGTTCGGATTGCTTTGGTAGCCGTTGCGTTCATTTCTGGGAGGGGTCGAACGCGAACTCTTCGACTCTTTTGACCAGAGTATGCACCAATCTACTGGTAGAACCTAGAGAAGGTACCTACTAACAGGGGTAACATTGCGATGAAAATTGACAGTGATGTTGTTGTCGCCACACACCATCACTACCAGTCAACGAAATGGTGTGCAGAAATGTCCAGCTTCCATGACCTTCCAGTAGATGACAATCCGGATGATCCTTCCCAAATGGCTCTGGGGTCTCATTCGAAATCCAACAATACTCTCCAGCCCCTTGTAGAAGAACTCCTAGTCGACAATGGTCATCAAGACCCTTCCGACGATGATACCGAGTGCCATTCGAGTTCCTCCCATGTCTCGGATGAGCATCGCGACGCCTTCAATCTTGCAGTATTTGGCACAACCTTTGAAGATGGAGCCACGGCAAAGCAACGACCAAAAAATAAGAGAATGATGACCAAGGATGAATACTACCAATACATGCACGTCCTCCGTTACTGGAACCTCAAGACGGGTCATGTGGATCCTCAAACCGGACAACATGTGAGCCAAGAAGAATTCCGCCGATCTCACAACAAAAACTGGTATAGACTTAGCAAAGTCTATCAAATCACCACCACTTCCGAGCCTCACTTGCAACGGTACGATGCACAAAGTCAAACATGGAAGCTGGTGGTCCATGAAGAAAACACCTTTGATGCCATTCAAAAATGCCACCTAGCCGTGGGTCACAAGAGGACTGGATCCACAAGGAACATGGCTTCCAAAAAATATTGGAATCTTACAGAAGAATTGTGCAAAAATTTTGTGAACTCTTGTCCTCACTGTTGCCAAGCGGCATTTACCAAACAAAAGACTATAGTAGGTGCCAGCAATCCAACCTATTCTGGTCAATTCCGAGATAGCTTCCAGGTGTTCTTCATTGACTATCGGTCCAATCCCAAGCCTGATGTCAATGGCATCGAAATGACATGGCTCCTTGTTTTGAAAGATGACTCGACCAAGTTTACCATGTTACGACCGATTGCAAGGAAGGAGGCCAAGTTTGTAGCATATGAGCTTTCTTTCATGTTTGGGGTTCTGGGTTATCCCCGTGTGTTGCATATTGATGATTGTACCGAATTTACTGGAGAGTTGGTTGTGCAATTAATTCGCCAGTCGAACCCTTCCTGTCGGGCTGTCGCAGAACCGAGAACTGTCAGGCGTGGCAACAATGGGTCATTGAGAAAAATGATTGCACTGTTGGAACAAGGGGAAAGGAACCAAGGCAATGATCCAAACTGGGTTCTCCTATCTACATGGGCCATGTCTGCGACCAACCTTTCTGCTAGTCGCCCAGGACCACAACAATCCCCATACTCTCGTGTTTTTGGGATGGAGTATACTCTCCCGTTGGAACGATGAAATATTCTCTGAAAGAAACATGAACAGTGCCATTATTCTTGTATCTAATTTATTGCCTTGAATAGTCTTTGTTACATCTACCTGGTAAAAGATGAGACCATTTTCGTTCTGTATGTTGGTTCTTTATACATCCACCCATATTTTGTATGCAGGTAAGGAGGCAAAGTAAATGGAAGAAGCGAATCAAAATGAAAAGCAGGCAAGGCGTAGTGCTGTTGTTGTGGTAAAAAAGTCCAATGGAGGCTGTGACGGCAAGGTCATGTGATCCCATACTGCACGGGGGGGACCCAGTATTCACAAAAGTCAAAATCATCTCAATTATGCTTGTTGTTGGACCAACCGTGATGTGTTGTAGCCACACCAGAAACAACAAATCGAGACGAGTCGACAACTAGGCGCCACTCGACAGGCATCTTTCTGAATTCGGCCCTTCGACGAACCATGGATACGAAATTCAATCCTACATTAATGAGACTCGAAAGAAATGAGGGTAGTTACGGAACTGGTATGGAAACTTGTATATATTATGAACTTAACAGGAAGTACATATACTACGCAGTACAACAGTAAAAAATTCACAACTTCATATCCGAATCGGCACTCCTTTTTTCCATTGCCCATTGTGCCGAAGTGACCCATCCGCTCGAACTTCCGTGCCATAACCATGGATTTCTCCCCGGAGCCACTCTCCCTCATACCATCCTCCATCGGTCCACGTCATTTTGCCTTTGCCTTCAAATACATTCATGACCGTTTGTCCTTGGTAGATGCTCCCATCTGTGAAATAGTACACGCCATAGCCATGGCGGCATCCGTTGTGCAATTCTCCAACATAGCGAGCCCCATCTGGAAAAGTGAGTGCGCCCTTGACCGGATCGTCTTGTTCGAACGTCCCCTCAAAGACGCGACCATCCGCATAATAGAGTTTTCCTCTGCCTTCTCGGAGATCTTTCACCACGAGTCCCACATAGACATCTCCATTGACATTGATTATTTTTCCAAGTCCATGCCAATGCCCATAGAACCAATGACCTTCGTAGCATCGTCCTTGCAGGTGATACTTCATGGTTCCCATTCCATGTGGTAATTGATCCTTCCGTGAAACAGAGCCAGTATATAAACCTCGCGCATTGTAGGCATCTCGCATTTCACCAGACACCACCTGATACGTTAGGTCATCACAACTGGAATACTTGGTCACGTCGTCGTCGTCACTATTGAAAATGGATAATTCTCGTGGTAACGCCTTGATTGGTCCTTTGGTTGTGTCAATAACTCGCTTCATTCGATCTTCCGTATCGCTCGACGCAACACTGCTTTTACTACCCGAAGTAGAACTGGTTTCGGCAGTTTGAGTCTCGTCGAACGTATCTATCGAGACCATTGAGGTCGGGCGAGCATCAGCTGGATTGAGATTGCACGAAATTTCAGATATGTCTACAGATTTCTTTTGTTCAGGATACGGAGGAGATGATTCCGTCGCACTTCGACTGGGAGGAACCAAAGAAGGTCGTCGTGGTGTCAAAGGTCTAGGTGGCGAAGCCGCTTCATCGTTCGCGTCCAAAGCATCTCGGCCTTTGGGTCGAATCGCCACATCTTTAATAGTAGTGGGACATCTGGGAGGTAAACCATGCCTTGGACTCGATTCAATTTCGGCTTTCCTGGGATCATTACCGGTACTTGGTTCGCTCTCCTTGACGAGGGCCTTGATTTGTGCCTCCAACGAAGCAATCAAAGTGTCGCGTTGCTGCAACTCGGCCCGAAGTTGATCAACTTCATGTTTGAGCGATTGGTTTTCCTCCTCCAATATCTGCTGTCGGTTCTGGTTGTTGCCATTCATTCCTTTTCAAAATGGTCAACGTTGTTCGCAGACGTATGCTAAAGATACGGAATGATCTCACAGCAGCAAATGAGACAAGTTTGCTGACGGCGACGGTAAAAGTCGGTGTTCTTACTATTTTGTGTGGGTCGTGTTAGCAGTACATGCCATTATACGGGGACTCCGGTCTTGACCGACTTGCTCAAAGGGCAACCAAGACATTTCCATTCGCCGTGGACATACCCGAATAAAATAGTTATGCCAAACGGTACCAGTAAAAATTCTACTAACGTTAATACTTGAATGAGACATGCCACTATGATATAACCACACAACCAAAGACAAATGTACCCCCTATAATTAACATGTAATTAGTACCAGGTACTACCGTACCAGGTACTACCGGTAGTACCGTATTTAATGGTGATCTGTATTCAGAAGTGATCTGTACCCATGCTAACCCCGAATTCCGTTTTTCCACGAAGGTGTCCTTCAGGCACGGAATCTTCGATTACAATGATTAAAAAATTAAGTTCAAGTTGGAGGACAAAAGATGAGTTTAGCACACCAACAAATACGGTACCATTTCTTGATTTTCAGCGTGGACTCTACGTCAGCACGTCGGTCAGAGCTCTCGATTTTGGTACCCCCTGGTACAGATAAAATTGCGGCATCAAAAACCTTGCATGAATTATTATTTTTTGGGATCATTGGAACTTGGTCTTGCGTTAGGTTTCAAGTCTCGTTCCCACTTTTTCACCCCTGGAGATGAATAGTGTGGTTACAGCAATCCCACACAGACCTTGTACAATTGTGTGTTTCTTCGTTTTGGGATGAAAAGACGACGGAGGTGGATACCGGGAACACGAGGTACGTCGTTGAATCCATCGTCTCGCTCCCCATTGCTATGATGAGGGATCATTTTTCTTTGGTATCCAGGAGGAAAAGACGTTGTGCCCACCCAGCTCTTAATCAAAACATGAACGAATCGGCAAAATACCGCCCTCGAGTACCCAACCATAGTACAGGATATGGCCTTTGGGCGTAATCTTGACTGTGGACGGGCGCCTTTAACCCTAACAGTACATCAAGGAACTGTGGATCGATGCTTTTTTGGAGTGACGAGGAGGAAGAGAGAGTTTCACAGTACCATGCCTTAGATTTCCTTTGGTCAAAGGGCTGTGGAATTTTTTCTCTTTTCTTTTAATTCCAAAAGTATTGATCTCTGTTGTCATTCGTGACGTTTGGACAGGAATAAAGCGCGTTTGTCGCTAGTTTCGTTCCTTGGTCCGGTGGCAGTGTCCTTATCTTTAACCACAACCACCAAATTATGGATGATCGGTTCCTCGCGTTGCCTTGGCGGTGATTCGGTTTTGAGGAATGATGCATTTCAGAATGGATCAAGGAATTGTCTGGACTGGTTTGCTTTTCGGAGAAAACCCCAAGAAGGGAACGGCTCGAGATTCCCGCCAGTCGTTTTAAGCTCGTTGACTCGGGGCATGGTCGAGACCGTTTGTTGTCTCAACGAGACTCTGTTCTGGTTGATGAGTGATTGGCGTGGTTCGGGTATTCAACGTCCCTGAGAGCTGCGTGCTCGGTTCGGACAATCCGTCATTGGTCCTTCTGGAAGAAAAAGACGAGGAACAAAACTGAGATGCTTGCATATGGCTTCGAATGAACGAATGTTGGCTAGAAATGTGTGCTCAATCTTGTTTGTCTATTCGTCGTTCTTATTTAGGTTGGACTATGCTGTTGTAGTAAACTCACTAGAGGCCTCAGCCCCTTGCAATAACCAAATCGCTGGAATCACTTGCCTTGATGAGCATGGTAAGCCTGTGTACAAAGACAACTTACGGCTAAATCCTGGATTTGCGATTTCGCCCACGTAAGCGCTTCCAAAGCATAGCAAAAGGGGACGCCAATGAGGCGAAGCAAGTACCTTCACGAGTATCGCCAACAGCAATGCGAATCTGTCGTCTCACTACCTTTTGCCAGCGACGACGAAGCAGAAATCGATGCAATCGATGACGAAGCCCATGTCCAAGTGTGTTGGCTCTAAAGGTGACCAAATCCTTCTCTTGAGGAATGGGCTTTGCTTCGGCTATAACTTCATTCACAGCCTGGGGGACTCGATCATGCTTCATGACCCTGGAAGAACATCCTCGAAGCGAATAAACCTGAAAGTACGTGTTGCTTCGTGAAGAAGCTTTCATAATATCAAGACTCGCGAGAGCCTCCTCGCCTGTCAAGATGAGACAGGCTCCGGCATCGGTAGTAAACTTGAACGAAATGGTCCCGTCCTTGTTCTGCTCGGGTTGGATCACCCAAACAACCGGCAAGTAGATCTCATGCTTTGCTTTCTTGCCTCGTCGGGTACTCTTGGACGGCTGGGATCGGCATCTCTTGTGTTTGCCTTCATTGATTGTATTGGTATTCATATTCTCCTTGTCACATGCATCTACGACCTTGGTTCCTTCCTTATTCCTATTTTCGACGTCCAGGTATGATTCCAATCGCTCTCGTAGTCCCTGTCGCTCGGTCGGCTTCTTGGCAAGGTTCTTCTCGCGTTTTTCGTTGAGAACGTGAACTCCAAGGTCGCGAGAAGCCCGAGGCTTATTGGTCTCGTCATCCCAAAGAGATATGGTGCTTGGCGACGATGCAAGTGATGCATTAATCGATATTTCATGCAAGATGATATCGAGATCTTCCAGAATTTCACCATCGAATAGGGCATGTTGGTCGATGATGGGTATCGGTGTGCTGGCGTTATTGTTGGAAACATTGATTACATCCCCAAATTTACAGTTAGAGCAGCGAATCTTATGTGGTGAAGCGTTGGATTGCATGATATAATCTTTGATCGCAGCGTTCAGCTCGTCCCAACTTGTGAGAGAATGGGCTGAGAAACCAAGCTACCGGTATCAATGAACTCGGTCGGAGTGTAGTTCACGCCGGAAAAATGTGACCGTAGTTCATTTCTTCGAAGGTTTTTGCAAAACGCGAGGAATGGCAGTGTTGGATGTCGTGATGAAGCCTAATGTTGCCGTTTTCAAGAGTTACTCGTGTGCGTGTACCTGGTAGTTTGTTTGTCGTGCTATTTTGGAATTATTTTCAAAATAGTGAGCCGCATGCCCTCTTGTGCGTGACTGGACGTTTATCGTCCATCGGCGAATCCCCGAAGATGTCACTCCAAGATATATCCGAAATTCATTCACACTACTCATCAAGGAGATAGAGAATTCTTTTCTTTCCGCAGGTGTTAGGATCCTTACTACTAACGTTAGTACTACTTCGAGAAGAATATTTGGGTAGGAGAGGAGGCATGGTTCATCCAAAGCTACTGATCTGACAGTATCTTGAGTAGTGAATTATGAAAGGGGCGGAGGGCGAACGCATTTCTCCAGACAACGCCCCTGGCAAACGAGCCAAACCCGAGCTGGTTGGTCTTTTCCTTCTCTGTCTATTACTATCCATTTTTGTATCCTTTAAAAAGACACAACGAATTCTTGAACATGAAGATGTTGGTTTACACAAAGAGGAACACGCACGCGAATTGCCAGTACGACAAGTCGGAACGGACCCCTTGGAGCATGAGTTTATGTTTGCGGACACCATCAAAAGCTGCTTGCCAGAAAACAACAATCATTGCAAATTGTTCATTCCAGAGAATACAACCACTCAGCGAGTCGCTGTAATCGCACCACCAGGAGATATGGCAAACGCATTTCAACGACTACTAGAATTGGTAGTCGCTCGAGTACAACGAAAGAAAAAAGTGGACATTGCCTTGATTCCCACCACCCATATTCCTCCCTACGGATATGGCAAAACCCAGTGAGTGATATCGACTGTTGACAGAATGAAGAGATTTAAAGTTACTTACCTTCATCACTGCTACGTCACGACCAGTGGTTGGACCAAAATAATTCGGATTGTGCCGCAACCACTGTTGCTAGGAACTACCAACGCAATAATGGAAGCGATGGATGTTGGTGAGCATGTTGATAGTGTCACTGTGGACGATATCAAAGCTGGACTTCGTCAACAAATTCGATATCATTGTCGGCTAAGTCATGTTGCAGCTCACACGGCTCTCTGGAGCATTGATTTAGAGACATTGATAGCAATGCCAGTTGATGAGCTCATCCATCGAGTGCAAGTCTTTCTCGATTTGAACCATGAGAGCATGCCTGACGACCTCGACAACAACGAGGGGCAGAGCCTCCCAGACGACTTCGATAATTTCGAGACCATATTCTTTGCCATGGCTTCTCGAGGGGCAACTGTTTTGACGCATGCGCAAATGGGCATGGTGCCAAGTATGCTGAAGGAGCTAGACGAAGTTTTGCTTGACGAGATGCGAAAGTCCAAGAACCTCACCGCTTGGCCCTGCGAAAGCCTCTGGACAGTCGGTGATCCTTCCAACGATAATCTAAAGTTCTCAAACCTCATCTCAAGAATATCCAAATCCATGAGCCCAGATTGCAAGGCACCCTATTCATCGTGCTTTGTCAAGCGGGATCAGTGTGAGGCCGTTGGAGACGGTAAATGCCCAGGGAAGTAGATAGAGTGTCGCTAAGCTAAAGTCCGTATCATGTATCTGTACCTTTTCAAGGAATTCAAGAATGCGCTTGGAGATGCGACATGGCCCAAAAATCATGATGCGGGACGACCTAAGAGCTTCAGATAATGCCCACAGTGAGGCAAACGATTATACCAACGACTACATACTGTCTGCTCTGAGGACGGGATAGGATGACACATTCAAACTGCTGACTGTGAGACGCTGTCACTATTTCCGTGGGTCTTTTATTCAACCTAACCTCTTACTAGTCACCGGGATTCGGCGGCGAAGTGGTAGGGTAGCTACCAGTAGTACAAACAGCAACTGCGAAGCACGCTGTCACAATGAATCTAGTCATGATCCTCCGAACAGATAGCAGTTCTGCTTCCCAGCAATCCACTTTTGGATTTTCCATGTTGTCAGCTTTCAACTTTCAATCAATCATCGCGACAGCAGTTAATTGCTTGTCATGGACATAACCCGTCAAAATTGAGGTAACAATAACGATGCCTTCATGGTGTCCCCAAGTTATTTCCCAGCCGGTGCATTCTCTTTCCTTGCGGCATCTTGCAAAAGTTCAGTATCCACGTGCTCTGGAGGGATCTGAATATACCTCACTACACTCCCGCGCACAAAGCAGTTGTTGAGAGCGACGAGTTGTGGATATTTTTCTGGACTGACAATTTTCACATTCAAGAGCTTGACATTCAGATATTGATCGACACTATGCAGAGTTCCTGTTAGCACCACATCATTCTTCAACTCGACAGCAATTTCCTTTCCGACCAAGGTCTTGAAAAAGGAGAGGAAAATCTACACAAGTGAAATAGAAAAAAAGGATGGATGAGCGCATAGATGAGCGGTAGTTGCAAAGACACCATGAATGTTTGCCTTACCATGACAAATTACAAAGCAAATCAATCACTCAGCAAGGATTGCTCGTCCTCTTCTGAAGCAACAAAGATTGATTGTAATAGTAAACAATAATGTATGCTCAAGCAGCAACCGAAGTTTTCAATTTCTCCACGGTCGAGCGTTCATGGTCTCCAGTGGGTTTGGCTTACCGTGATAGGCAAAGTTCCTAAATACAAAATCCCGTAGGCAATCCACTTACCCCATTATCTCACAACTGTTTTCGATAAATTTGTCACATTATAAATACCTATTTTTTTGCCTTTTCACCGACTCCGGCCTCAAGATAGCCCTTGGTCGTGGGTTCGAACCCCACCTGGAGCATTTCTCGCTCCTGTAACTCAGTGGTTAGAGTGTGGGTCTTATGAAAGCGTCCGGAAAATTTTGCCATGCCTGTCTTTATATTCTTTTTTGCTTTTCCACTTTTTACTCTCTGCCACATGTAACATGTAGTTGCTGGCCTATAAATTTGCGTCTGGCTCCTTTTTGCTTCTTTTTTTACTAGGTAAAGGCTTTACTCTGAGGTCGTTCACAGTCAGCAATAAAGTAGATTGCGCATTATGGAAAACCCGTAGGGCTTTCTCCCTTGATCAACATCACGTCCAGTAGTCTGCATGCCTCTCGAGGGCAATCTTTTTGCGTCGATGCAAAACACTGTTACCTTTGAAGTTTGTTATCTACTACTAGTACTATTGTAATTACTTCGGAAGTAATCGTATCTCCTGCAGCCAAATATTCGTTTTTATTTCCACAGAGATGGCTACTTAACAGGGCAAAAGTTGATTCTATATCTATACACTAGACATTCTATGGTAATTTATAATTTATCATATCTAAATGTCTCAACGCATCATCAAGGATCTAATTTCAACCGTTCGGGTTCTGTTCTGCGCAAAAACCCGGAGGTTGAACAAGTGATCGGCGAAATCGCGCGCATCCCGGAACTATATCGCCCACCGTAACACCACGGCAGTCAAATGGGGACACATCAGCGAATCAACTTCAGTCAGAGCGAAATATAAGTTGCCCCGTGTTCCTGATCCCATTCATAAATATCCTTGCACCTGTCACTAGACCAAACTCTATACTTTACTGGGAAATTAAGAACCATATTCAATAGATCTCCGTGATGAGAGTTCCAAAGCCAGTCTCCTTCATTATTTCGACGATAACGTTGGCGATGTTGACGAGGCGGGCCCAAGCTCTCATGAATCCCATGAAAACTATCATTAGAGGCAACGAGAATTCGATTACAAACCTGGCTGCACTCGATTCACGTCAGTTGCGATTCTATGGAAACTACGACAACAACTATGGTAAAGCCGAGGGGAACAGTAGTATTGGCGGAATTCTAGAGTTTTTGGAAAACTTGAATTTATCCTTCTTGCCTCCATCCTTGGTGGCTGCAACCCAACCATTAATGTCTCAAATAATCGTAGCAGAGAATCTCCCCACAACCCAAACCTTATCGCCGATCAAGCCAAGTCTAATGGCCACCATATCCTCCTCAGCATCATCCACGAAAGCAAAGCGCTGCTATGGGCCATTTATTCATTTGTCAAACGAAGAAAGAGTCCTATTTCAGCTCTTGCGAAGGGCGAGGGAAGAAACGGGCTTGACCACGACACTTCGAGTCGCTGGCGGTTGGGTCCGAGACAAATTATTAGCAACACCAGAATTTGCGCGACCTAATAATAATCAAGGTCGCTTGACGACAAAGTACAAACAAGGCAGTATGGGTCGTCAGGGAACCAAGATTCTAAACAGCGATCAAAATCAACCAGTCGACATCGATATCGCTCTTGATGATATGTTGGGACGAGAGTTTGCTGAGCGCCTGAATCATTATCTGGCTCAAATGGGTGAAGAAACGCATACTGTTGGAGTTGTCTTGAAGAACCCTGAAAAGTCGAAACATTTGGAAACGGCAACGATGAAGGTTGGCACGTTCTGGATTGACTTTGTGAATCTTAGAGCAGAAGAATATACTCAAGATAGCCGTATTCCTGACTTGATGCGAATTGGGACTCCATCGGAAGATGCCTTTCGACGAGATTTGACGATTAATGCCCTCTTCTACAACATTAACAATGGCCAAGTCGAGGACTGGACTGGTCGGGGCTTTGATGACTTGAGAAGAGGCATCGTAGCAACGCCCCTTGCTCCCTTGACAACGCTGTTGGATGATCCCCTTCGTGCCCTGCGTTCTGTACGCTTTGCGGCTCGCCTTCGATTTACTATGGATGATGCCTTGGTTGAGGCTGCCATGGATAGTCGTGTTCGTCAGGCCCTTGGCGAAAAGGTATCGAGGGAAAGAATCGGCGGAGAAGTTGACCTGATGCTGCGATCACCGGATCCAGTAGGCGCTATGCGTCTCCTTATCAATCTCAAACTGATCAATACCGTCTTTCCCCTGGAGAGTTGTTTCGTGGATGGCAACGGCAACGGTGATTTGTTCCAGCAAGGACTAGCACTTTTGTCGGAAACTCATGAATACTTGTCCGATTGTCGAATTATGCCACCGAATTGGTGCCAGAAAAAAGGTTCCTATACTACACACGGTGTCAATGAACTCACTCTCCGTGAAGACGACGAATCACGACGATTTCTTTGGTATGCTGCTTTTCTCAAGCCAGTGTACGACCACTCGGAAAAGCTCACGGAAAGTAAGAAAAGTCGCCGACTAGGAAAGAAAGCCAACAGTTCAACTATCTACAGATTATTGGTCGATTCCTTAAAAAGACCAGTTCGTGAAACAGAGGCGGTAGAAAAAATCATGAAAGGAGCCAACGATTTCACACGAATTATCGATGGCGGATGTGATCTTTCTGCCATTTCAATCTTGCTTAGTGATATTCGAGTTGAGGATTACACCTCATCCGACGGCTCATCCTTGATGTGCTACATGAATGGTGACGTGATAGCCAGTGCCACGGAAGATGATCCCGTGTGGCAACATGCCATGGACTTTCGTCGTCGTTGCGCCAAGGTTGTCAATAAGCTTGGTCCACTCTGGAGGGCTGCACTCTTCTTGAGTTTATCAGAGCGTCTTACACAGGCGTTGGATGGAGACTTGGACTATGTCATTGAAGGCGATATTGTCGAGGAAAGCCAAGAGGAGCTACGGTTGGGAGAAATCGAGCGATACGACGTGTTTGCAACAGCGATGCAACGGCTAGGAATTGTCGGCATTTGGAACGAGAAACCTATTCTCGACGGAGAACAAATAAAGGCTGTCCTACCAGGTATTCCGAGGGGACCAGCATTTCGCGAAGTCATGGATGAACAAGAAAACTGGATGATTCTACATCCTGGAGCTGGAGCTGAATTTCTGGTTAAACATTTACGGGCTAAGTTTCCAGACTACGTTGAATCCAACTGCTAATGTGGAGTTTACACACGACTTGTACA
Organism: Nitzschia palea; assembly: GCA_019593585.1. NCBI lineage: Eukaryota > Bacillariophyta > Bacillariophyceae > Bacillariales > Bacillariaceae > Nitzschia > Nitzschia palea. The sequence goes on along the minus strand of SWEM01000114.1, from coordinate 36,913 downwards.
CCGTGCACCAAGGTTAACGTTGATGAAAAATGATGTAGTTGGAATTACCAAGAGGAATTCAAAAAAGTCACGTTCGTTCGATGTCCTTCTTGGGGTGTCAAACAGGCCGGTGCAGGATGAGAATTTCGGTATGATCCATTCGCGTTTTCGCACTTGATTCTACCATGCCAAGGATAGCGTTTCTCGTGGAAAGGCCATTTTCCCAACCATATCTTCGTCTTGGACTCGACTACCACCAAGTCTTCAATGACTACGTTGTTTGTAGGAAATGTGGCATTCCCCAGTATGACTGCTGGTGAGATGACAGGATTCAATATTTTGATATTTCTCAGAGTGATATTTTCCATTAGGATGCATCCGGGGACAGGACAATGTGGTTCAATTGGCCACGTGAGACCGCATTTCATGTTTAGTTCCGAGTCGGGTTGGTGCTGCTGTTGTGGCCCAATCCAAATGGACCACCAGAATGGATTGTATAGTGTAATATTCTCGTAGAGGATGTTGGTTGCCTGCCCTGTCTGGTTGTAGCATGCATCTTCACCCCAGTCAGATTTCACGTAGATACCTAGAAGTGAAGGAGCACTTGTCAGCATGGAGTGCAAATAGCACCATTTTTCAACATGTGCAATACCCTCTAGACTCTAGAAGTAGTCTGCACGTACCTTTTCCAGTACCAGGCATGATAATATTTCGAAAGGTGACATTATCAACGCAGCGATGATTATCATGAGGAGCCACAGAGCCAACCGATGCCCCGAACCCGGTAAGGACCATGTTCTCTACTGTTACATTACTTGTGCAATCACCGATTCTCGAGGGACCTCGTCCTCCATGGCTTGGCTTTACAGCTACACTATCATCGGCATTTTGAATAATGCAGTCATGGACCCAGATGTTCTGGCCAATGGGATCAATACCGTCCGTGTTGAGATCTTGTGGTTGTCGAAACTTGCGACCAATCCAATCCGGAAGATCATCGATTGGAAACGGAATATTCCTAGCATCCAATTGTCTTGCCATGGTGGACGAATCGACCATATGGGATGGACCCGACTGATATCGTCTATCGACCAAGACATTGACATATCGCACTTCGGAATCAACGGTTTCCACAGTCAAGGTCCAGAATGGTGAATTCAAGAGGGTGAGATACTCCACCAGCATATTCCCTGATTCAATAATGTGGACAAGTCGGGGTCTCTGGTCCTTGTGTTTTCCGACAAGGACATCATCCCACCATGGTTTTCCATTCCCATTAATGATACCCCCAAAGTAACGGAACGGTTCTATGAGCGTGACGGTATTCTTTCTGTAGTCGACATTGACCTTGGCACGGGCAAGCGAAGATGATGTCAAGGTCATACCAGTGCAATTAAAGATGGCAATGGCAGGATCATATCGAGGATTACCTTGAATGGTAGAGTTGGGGGTCGTGTTAAAGGACCAAATATCCCGGACGGGTACAAAGTGGGATGCTCCAGCAAAATCGATGACTATATCGTGCTTGTCGTTGGCAATAATCCCTCCCGTGAATGAAAATGACTTACCGTCCGGAACAACGACAATGTCTCCAGGTTGAGCTGCATATATGGCCAAATTAAAGGCGATGGTATTGTTCATGGCTCGCTGGAGATCCCAACCAGTGAATTTCTGGTCGTCCATCTCTTTTACAGTATCATCATCATCACCATCATCATCTTGATTTTCTAGTTTTCGTAGTGACCACATGGTAATGGAGCGATCAGGAACGGCTACATGGAGAAAAGAAACACGATTAGGTAATATTCCACATTCGCATCCAATCCAGTTGTGCTCAACGATATGGGATGTAACGTACCTCCGTATTCTTCAATCGAGAGAATGCGACCACTCCCACCAGCAATTCTTGATTGAGATTGTTGCGCTTGTGTACCCCATAACAATGTTACACCAGCCAGCAACAGGAGGAATACACCTTGCTGTTTTGCCATGCTCGATAATGCCTTTTTTGTTTCAATCGTTACACTCGTAATGGAAAGCAAGCTCCGGCAAAAAGGAGATGTTGGAAAAAGAACAAAAGGTGTACCTGGTATGGGATTGCTTTTTTTCTCGCGTAGAGTTGAAACCTGTGATTTTTGTGTCAGGTGTGTGACTGACACCGTTGAGAAGGGCTGCTTCTGCTCTCGAGCGGCAGGCAGACAAGTGGGTATGGTATTACAAGAACTGAAAATGTATGAGTACCGATAGCATACCAGTACTCAGTTATGTCACCCCGTACCGATACCCCCAACACGATTCGGTTGGTTCCGAACAGGAATGGGAGAAATGACGAGTCGAATCCCGGATTTCAACGTCGACAGTTCGATCCAGTACAGCTGTCACGTCGTACCACGCAAACCAAACCTTTGAAGCGCGCAGGGCCTCGTTGCAAAATGAGCGATGATGCGGCTGCGACGGTGATCCAAGCCAACAAGCCAAAAAAATCGCGCGCTTTTTGGTTTTCCGCCCTTGTTTTTTTTCGATTGTAGCGCAAGGCAACATCCGATAACTTGCAACAAGAAGAAGGACTTGAGAGATTTGAGCAGCTGACCCAAGTTGTGAATCTTTGAGTAAGAAAGTTTCTGATACTGTAACCCAACCAGCTCAATAATCTGAATCATGGCTCCGCGGCAACGAACATTTGCATCGCGGCAGGCTACCGATGATGAACCATCCGAATCAAGTACACTGGTGACCAAGGGAGTACCTTCCAAGCAGTCATCCATGCTCAATCAAACAGAGGCAGATATTGCAAGAGATTGGCATGATTATTTCAACTTGGTTGCACTGGTAAGAAACAAATGTTCAAAATTTCATCGAATCACCCAACGAATCTGGCGATTCGTGCTAGAAGTACCGTAGTGTACTTCTCCAAGTCGTAGAATCCAAGCTGACAAATGCTTCGATATTCTTAATGTTTTTCTCCCATGCAGGTGTTCATCATTGCAACTACTGCAATGAACTATGATATCGATGCATTTAGCCTGAAAATGTCATGGAACGGAGATCACTTTTGGCTAAATTGGGTGGTAAGTGTAGACCAATGATTCTGGGTCGTGTTGGATATTCCTCGAACAAACGTTTCCTCAATGTTCATTTCCATGATATGTTTAGACCACGTTATTGTATTTCTTTGTGGATTTGGTGTGGGTAGCCGTGGTTCCTATATGTGTGAAGAGCCCAGATGTGATTATCAAGGTAGGGCTTGTCATTTGCAAGTGTGCCCAATGCTCTGCAAACATTTTCGCGACATCATCACGTTTGTACTTTTCTGACCTGATCATTTCACTTACTACTTATAGCATCACATTGTGGCAATGTTATATTTGACAGCTCCTGTGTATTGGCCCGAGTATCGTTGGTTCATGGGTTCTATTCTATCCGTCGAAGTCAACACGTGGTTTTTAATTATGCGTAGGGTGGTCTTCAAAACTTCCTCCCCCGTCCCTCCGGTTGTGGCAAATTTTGTTTCTGCCATGTTTTACTCGACATGGATCTTGATTCGGTGTATTATTTACCCGGGTGTGCTTGTAACCTTTTTTGGTTTGGCGGCGGAACGTATCGAGGCATCAGGAACCTATTTTCACTGGCCTATGATGTTCATTCCAACCCATGCTGCACTTTGCGCATTGAATCTCAAATGGACCTACGATTTGTTTGAGCCGATTGTAAAGAAATGGTCAGGGAGAGGTCCTCGAACGGTAGTAGTTCAAAATGGATTGTAGAAACCCTAACCCAGAACGAAACAAAACAGAACAAGACGGGAAGAGTAAAAACGTTGGGACGAGAGAAGACTTGGAATTGGTCGTGGCCTTTGAGCTGATGTATGTAAAGGAATGAGACGACTGTGTCGCTGATGGAATCATTGGGTGGGGAAAGGAAAAAGGATGAAATGGTCTTCGTTCCTTGGCGTTTTTACTACATTTTATGTCATTTTGGTTACCGTTAATGCAGTCATTATCTACTACATTTTTTGCAGTGGATCGCGGGAGCGTGAAGGGTATGGAATAAGGAAAGAGCATTTCACAAAGAACAGAATCTTTGAAGTGTCTCTTGCACACAATGTGAAAAATAGAGCAGTTTACCATGTATCCCATGATTACATTTTGCATTGCATTCACATATTATTGTTTGTTTTGATTCTTGTTTTTGTTGGACCAGTTGCATCGTTCGACCGCCTCGAGTCAATTCGGACCTGAGTCACGAATTGAAATCTTGCGCCATTTCTCGGCACGCTTTTGCGATCATTGGTCCAAGTACCAAATCAACAACGTTGCTCTCGTGTGTCAAATACCCAAGCGACAACTGGAACCAAAAACTCTCCACTCTCTATTGTATTCTTCTATATAGACAAAGGAAATGCCACGAGAAATCATCACTCTCCAAGTGGGTCAATGTGGAAACCAAATTGGTGGTGAATTCTGGAAGCAATTGTGCCTGGAACATGGCATTACTCCCGATGGAACGTTGCGAGATCCCTGGGACTCGTCTCTGGCTGCTTTGCAGGGAGCTACCCCTCGGAATCCAGTCGCTGGAGGAAATCATCATCGCATGGGACCTGCCGTCGCGACACCCTCGAGTGCAGCGACGACGTGGAGTGGGACTTCGACCGGTGGTGGCGGTATTGGTTCGGCAGTGGATGATCGCAAGGATGTCTTTTTTTATCAAAGTGATGATGATCACTACATTCCACGGGCATTGTTGATTGATTTGGAACCTCGGGTAGTCAACAAATTGGCACATATGGGGGCATACCGCAAGCTTTTTAATCCTGAAAACTTGTTTGTGGCACAAGAAGGGGGTGGTGCTGGAAACAATTGGGCTAGCGGATATCGACAGGGAGAAGAGCATTATGAACAAGTTTTGGATATGATTGATCGTGAAAGTGATAATAGTGACTCTTTGGAAGGATTTGTCTTGTGTCACTCGATTGCGGGTGGAACGGGAAGTGGAATGGGCTCGTATATCTTGGAAAGACTCAATGACCACTTTCCTAAAAAGTTGGTCCAGACCTATTCGGTCTTTCCGAGTTGGACTGACCAATCCGATGTCGTGGTTCAGCCCTACAATTCCTTGTTGACATTGAAGCGTTTAACTTTGAATGCCGATGCAACAGTTGTCTTGGACAACACTGCCTTGAATCGGATCGCTACGGAACGTCTACGGATTGAAAACCCTTCTGTCGATCATATCAACTCTTTGGTGGCTACCATCATGGCAGCCTCTACAACCACGCTGCGGTATCCTGGCTATATGAACAATGATTGGATTGGCCTTTTGGCATCACTCATTCCCACTCCAAGATGTCACTTTCTCATGACAGGCTACACACCCCTAGTCTTGCCAGGTGAGCCGTCCTCGGCCATGCCCATGAGTGTCGTGGGCGATCAAGAGCAGGGAATCCGTAAAACTACAGTATTGGATGTGATGCGCCGATTGACCCAGCCCAAGAACATTATGGTGTCGGCAAACACACGCTCCGGTTGTTACATTTCCATTCTTAATATCATTCAGGGCAATCACATTGACCCAACAGAAATTCACAAGGCGTTGCAACGAATTCGAGAAAAACGACATGTGGAAATTCCCTTTATTCCCTGGGGACCTGCCAGTATTCAAGTAGCACTGGCACGCAAATCACCGTACCTGCCCCATCGTCACAAGGTCAGTGGATTCATGTTGGCCAATCATACCAGTATGGCAGAACTTTTCGAACGACTCTTGAAGCAATACGATCGTATCAAGTCGCGTAACGCCTTTTTGGACAATTATCGAAAAGAAGCCGTCTTTCAAGATTCCTTGGAAGAATTTGATCAAGCTCGAGAGGTGGTGGCGAATCTAATTGAGGAATATCGTGCCTGTGAACGACCGGACTATGTTCAATACGGAATGGAATCCTCGTCATCTTCGACGACATCGAATGAAGGAATCCCCTCCATGGTAGGGATGAATTCACCCGCCACCATTAATGGCAGGTAGTACTTTATTTGCAATTAAAAACATGTCAAATTCACAGTTGCACAATTGGTTTCTTACAAGTATATGAAAATTATGAGTGTATGTTGAATGACGATGAGTCTTGTTTCACAGATATCCACGGCGTCGCCGTTCTCGCCGGGCAACGCCTGCGTAGTATTCCATATCCACCACCGATTCAGCATCGTTTCGACCAGCCGTAGTAGCAGTAGCATCATCATAAGCCGGTAAATCCTCCATTGGTGGACCACCACACATTCGATCACAATATTCTTGCGATAACAGTTCCAAGATGTCTTTCATCACTGAAAGACTCGAAGAAGATACTACCGAGACAGAAGTTCGACCAGCCGTCGAATTGTCTTGAACCGACGTACCGGTTGTATACGAGCCGTAACTGGTATCATTGTCATCATTCATTTGACTATATCCTTGGGTATCCCGCGTCGATATAGTGTTGGAGAATGAGTAGTTCATGGAGTCGGTCGCTGTTGTAGACAAATCATCCATAATCCGTACTTGCTTCTTGTTTCCTCTCTTGGGGGACGACACTTCCGCCTCAATGGGCACTTGGTGTGGACGCGGGGGTAACAATCCTAATCTCCTCGGGTTAGCATCCATAGCTCCCACGTCATTTTTCCCACAAATCAACTTGTTTCCCAAACTCGTGTTACCATAGGCCAACCATTGTTGTTTGGAAGGGGCAGACGTGGCAGATTGGATGCTTTCTTCAGTCTGGGACGAGAAATTGATGGTACGAGAAAGACTATCCAGGATTTGCACTGTCTCCAATGCCAAATTTCGAGTCTGCTCAAACGGAATTGTGCCCCCACCATTGCATAGAATGGATTGAATTCCAGTTTGACCAAAGTCTGAAAAGGAAAGTCGTTCCAAACGGCGCAACCTTTCATTACGATCCAATTGATGCATAAAGCTCGTTCCAGTAGTGGTCGTACAAGTGGATGCCGATGGGACCGATCGTATACTTGGTACCACCATTCTCTCCTCATCCCAGCCCACAGCAGCAGCAGAACTAGTCAGAACTGTGGCAAGTTTTTCAGCTTCATTGGCACACGCGAATGCTTTGGCGACAAATATCTCAACTTCTGTAGCATCCGCATCAATAAAGTCAGCCGCTTCTTCCAAAAAGTCTATTGATTCCATCACGTAGGCTTCAATTTTTCGGATTGACCTTTTCTGTTTGTACAGGCGATAATCAGGATTCTTTAACTGAAGAGCCTCGTCGGAAACGTCCCCATCCTCAGCTTGTTCTGTGGCTCGTTCTTTCTCCTTCGGATGTTTCTTTGTAAAAAATCCTTTGATGGCACTCTTTATAGATTTGGATATATTTCTTGATGCTGTGGACTGCTGGGTACCTTGTGTATCAAAGGATACCACGGAGACATTGTCGTCCACTTCAATGCGCTGTGGCTCTTTTACCCTACCACGATGAGGGTGTATTGGTGGCTTGATAATATCAGCATTGCCAGCCGTTAGATGTACTGACTCTTCCACCTTCCTTGACGACTTGGGAGATTGTGTTTTTGCCAACACTGGATCCATGAACTTTACATTTTGTGTTGGTTTTCTGGTATCATCGTCTCTCAGCATACAACTTTGAAATGGTCCCAATACTCGGGCGACATTGTTTGTTGTTCCAGAAAATCGTTGGGCGGATGGAGCAGCTTGCCCTTGATGAGGAGATGGGATAGAATTCAGCTCATTGGTCGATTGGGCCTTGGAACTTGCAACACTCACACCATCGCCGGCCATAGAACTTGCAGCGCTTGCAGCACTTACAGCATCGCCAGCATGCACATTTGCTTCTCGGACCAACGAGGCAATCGTTCCCTGATTCCACATTTTGGTTGGGAAATTATCTGGGTTGTGAATCTTAATGTTTTCAGGTTTTAGGAGTTCATCGTCCATTATGTTGGAACTCAGCGGTTTCACTTTTTCCAATGTCGTGTGGTCCATGGATGTAATATGGTTGGAATTGACTGGATTATTCGAGCAACTTCGAAACGGCATAGGCATAGGAGGATTTACAACTGCGTTGTTCGAACCACAAAAAGGTGTACCGATTGAAGGAGTAGACGTCCCTCTTGGAACTGACATGATTTGGTGCTTTTTAGATGACACAGCCAGGCCGAGCTCGCGAATGTCACCTCCTTCGACTGTCGTATTCAGCGTACTTCCTACCATGTTGTTCCCATGTGCCAAGTCCACACACTCGGACCGTAGATAGACTGGTTTCATTGACGTGCCATCACACTCTTTATCACAGGGCTTTTCCTGTAATGGAAGAATTGTAACAGAGTCGAGTTCCTTTGAGGACACGCCATCATTCGCTGGCATCCGTCTCTCCTCCGCACTATTTGTGTACCTAAACTTTGGCCTTGATGACTGATCGTTTCTTTCATCTTGTGCTCCGTTTCTGCGACTTCTGGTCGGAGATAATGTTTTTGTATTTATGGTCGGTCCTACACTACTTGAATCGTAGGTGCGCGCAGGTTTCCTTCCTCTGACAGGGGAATGGCTCAGATTCCGTCTCGTCGGCGATGTCGGGATAATTTTAGGATCTTTTCTCTTGCCCTTGATGGGACTAGTTCCTCGTCCTCTCGAACGTGATCGAGAACGCGAGCGAGATCGTGGACTCGAGAGTTGTTGTGATTTCTTCGGGCTAGATTCGTCAGAGCCCGCTGCATCTTCAAGACCCCCCACTGTCTGCGGTCTCTTCGTTGTCGACGCCCTTTCATGGTTCACATTCTCTTCTTTTTTGAAAGATAGATATGACCATCGTTTCTTTGACAACTTCTTTTTCGATGGTTCGCTCTCTATCGGTAATGCCTTGGTTCCAATGACTTCATATTTCTCTTTCAACGCAACTGATTCATCACTGGCTATAGGCGTTGGCAAAACCAGCTTTTCTCGTTTCGTTTTCGGCATAGGACTTGGTGCAAGCATCCTAGATGGTGGCGCCAGACAATCGTGGGTGAGGAGTGTGGATAAATTCTTGGATGGACTTGGATCCCTTGTTTCAGTAGGCAAGTCGGGTTTAGCTGTTAGTACATGACCCCCTACTCGGAGGTGGTTGCAAACACCTCGAAAACTGTCGTGACTCTTCGACTGAGCAATGTAGTTAGAACTCTCCGCTTTCGGATCCTCCATCATTTTTCCATGATCCCATGAGAAAGTTGAATATGTTGCATGTTGCAGGTGGAGCTTGACGCTGAGGACTTGCACATGCTGCTGTGCGTTGGAAAAAGTGATGAACATGGACCGGTGGGTCGGTTCCAGATCTATTTCGCCAAATGTGCCTATTTACCGTAATTTGGGAAATAGCATATCTTAAGCCCCCTTGGCCGTACCAACGATCGCTAGTTCATAATTTGCAATATAATTTCTATCACCTGTATATAGGTATATATCAGAAAATCCTATTCAGAATCGTACGAATCCGGCGCTTCATCTGATAGATGCAAGACGGTGGCACTGACCACCAAAAGAAAATGAAGCGAGAAGGATTCTTTGAAACGGACGATGCTACTTGACATTTCATTTTCACTGTCACGTTGACTCCTTACCAATCACCCGCGGAAATTGGGTGGAAACTAATTTTAAAATGTCATTTGACAAACATGTTTTATGCGTCTCCACGACGAAACCGACCATCTCACTCTCACCGAGTGGGGGAGGAGGGACCATGACGGTTGTTGATCCGATGACGGGATCTTGCTTGTCATCTCTCCGTGTGACGGCCGACATGTCAGGAAAGAATGCCTTGGGAATTGTATCGGCGTCCACTTTTCCTGTATCGTTTCTTACAAGGACGGGGAACAATAGTAATCCCCTGGCAATCGCCTATGGGACCAATCGAGCCAAGAAGGGCGACACGTATGCCATGTTATTGTCGATTCGATCAGCACCGTCCCCACCCATCTTGCATTGGAAGTGTCGTCTTCCAGAAGCGGAAATGACAGCTGGTCTATCATCATCTCCTTGTGGACATTACGTAGTGGCTGGTGGTGCTAGTGGCACATGTTTCGTGTGGAGTTCCGTGGGGGGTGGGTCGATGCTTCGTACCTTCAAGGCCCACTATCGAGCCGTGAGCTGTTTGGCATGGAGTGATTGTGGACGATATTTAGTAACCGGTGGAGCGGATGGGATGGTTCATTTGTATTTATTGATGGAATTGGTCGATCAATCCGGACGCAACTCCAAACGAGCTCTCACACCACTTCACACGTGGTCATTCCATCATTTCCCTGTAACATGTCTAACAACGATGGATAGTGGACGAATGGCATCTGGTGCGGAAGATGGACATATTGTGATTATGGAGTTGTTTTCAAAAAAGACGGTAGCCACAATCAAAGTCCCCGGTGGAATCACGTGTATGACATATCACGATAATCGGTTGTTTGTTGGAACGACCATTGGGAGTATTTTTTCGATCGATTTGGATGCCTACGCCATGCACGAAACAGAAAAACAAGGAGCAACATTGAGCCAAGCAGAACGTAAACGGCAAGAAGAGTACTTGTCCGATCAAGAGCGAATCTTTGGCAAGCCGACTGACGAGGATGGTGCTACGACACGGTTATTTCGATCCGAATGGATTGGCCACGAACGATCCGTCTCGGCTATTGCTTACTTGGTCGAGGGACACGAACATCGCCTCATTAGTGGTGACCAGCGAGGAGAACTTCGTATTTGGGATGTCGAGTCGAGGATATGTCTAAAAGTCGTTTCACCATGGTCTCATGGCACCGGAGCCTCGAAAGAATCCGAAACGCCGTCCACTTCTGCTGCAGCTGCAGCTGCTCCTGGTACTGCAATTGGTGATGCCTCCGGATCTCATCCCATTTCCTCCATTATGATTATTACTCAGCCGAACGACCCGGCGACGGCAACCAGTGGTGGAATGTTTGGTACATCGAGTTCGGCCCACCAAAAAGGACAAAGCAGCATTGCAGCCTTGTTCCCACCGCTCCAGAAATATAGCCAGGAAGAACAACAACGTAGTGACACGACATCGGGATTGTCGTCTTCCTCTTTGACCAAAAATACAATGGGAGTTCCATTATTAAAACATAATAAAGGAACAGAGTCCCTGACCTATTGGCAGGCTCGAACCATAAGTCGCAAGCGCAAGCGCATTCCTAAAACAACAACAACACCGTCGTCGGACGTGGTCATGGATACAAGGAAAGAAGCACCTCCGAGTGCAACCAATGGACTCGATGATGCCCTTGCCAAAATTGCCCAACTGGAAAAGGAACTAGAGGCCAAACGTGCCGAAGTGACACGATGGGAAACAGTGAACAACAAACTTGTCGCCAAGTTAAAAGCAGGGAAATAGAAAGAATATGTTTATCATTTAGGCATGCCAATTGGAGAAACAACATTACATCAAAATTGTGGAGCATGTGCTGACGGAATAATTTAGGATTATTTTTTAGCTTCCTCTTTTCATCATGCTACAGGCCTTTCGACATTTTTTCTTCCAATACCATGCCTTTGCTTTGATACAGAGATCGTCGCTTGTAATACCGAATCTTGGACATGACGAGATCATAGGTCCATTTGAAATTGAGAATGCAGAACGAAGCATGCAAGACAGGACTGATCAAGTGGATGTTGACAAAGGAGCCAGTTTTTGTGGATTGCGTCCACCATCGTGTTAAGATGTATCCCATCATGATTGGATACAGAATGCATCGAATTCCAATCCAAGTGATGTAAAAACAAATGGAAATAAGTTTGACACGAATCGATACAAAACTGAGATCAATAATCCAGGGTGGAAATCCCGCCTTGTTGAAAACCCGTCGGGCAATTAGGAACCAGGTATTGATCTCGACACTCATACATGCTCCCATGCACCATCGAACTTCTGGTGAGTAGAATGGAACCATAATATAAAGCAAAGTGACAATGTGATGCTGTATAATCGTAGAAGGACTCTTGACGCATTTTGGAATGAGTAGAATCCATAATAAATCAACCAGAAAATACATCACTGTAATGCCAAAAAAGACATCGAACCACTGTCCTGTCCATGCATCAGCTATTGTTTGCTTCTTGTTCAAGTGAAACATGACATCCCAATTCCAGTTCATGACATTCAAAGCGACAATCGGTATCAGGACAATCAAGTTGAAGAAATCATGACTATCCCTGTGCCAATCGTCTTCATGTGTGGGGACACCGGGTAAAACAACTTTTCGTTCTGGATCGACACGAAAGTGTTGTTCAATGAGTGGAGTGCGTAACTTGGGAGGAGCGGATCGCGTTCGTCTCCGGCGCAATGAACGACGGAGAGATTGAAAGGGACTTTTGAATCCGGTAGGATTCTGTTGTTTTGGAGGCGGAGACTCCAACGCCTTGGGTCCGGGAATCATTTCGATGGTCGTGGATCGATTGGACATGTGGTAGAATGGAGTAAATGTCAAATCTTTCTTCTTGTAGAAGTCGTCAAAAGACAGTGAAAATGATAACTTCAGTGGACAACAATTGAAGTGGGTTACACGTCAAATGGGAGACGAGCCTGAAGATTCTCAAGATTCGTTGCAAGCGAATTCAAAAGTCACACGCGAGCGCACGTGATGGTTTTTCTGAGATAAATAAACGCGAGTCGTCGATCTCCCGCTGCGAAGGGTATGATGATGCTCCTGCGGAAGAAGAATGAAAGGGATGGTATCGACGCAAATGGTTTCGTGAACCTTTCAATCCTATTTTAATGGAGACAATTAGTTTCGGCTCTCGTCGATGGTTGACCTCGCCTTTTTTTAAAATACCACTGGTTGGTTGGTTTTGGTCCCATAGAAAAAAATTGAAACGCGGAATCCGTTCCGTACGACCGTTTCGCCCTCGCCGAACAATTTTCGGATCAAACCAGTCAATCAGAACCTCTCAAACGAAAAACTTGATTGATTTCATTGACTTTGAATGCCTCCTCAATGATTTTTGTTTGTAGTGGTTCACTTCTTCTTTGTGGAATAGCATCCACATAGTAAGCATTTGGAAGGCAGTATGATGGATTGCTATGGTGGCAAAAAGCCTCCAGAGAAAATTTGGTACTATATTATAAAATGTAAATGCTACTTTTCATACCAATCGTCCAAGAATGCATCAACGTCTTTTGGTTGTAGATGCATCCTGTGATTTGTTATAGATCCCCACGACCGGATCCATCCTCCTTCATGGTGAAAATGAGAAAGTGAGCCACATCTCCGTTCTCTGTACTTTCAATTTTGGTGGCTTTCAAAACCAAGGGTGTTCCATCCCCGTGAATCTCGGCACCATCATATTTGTCCAAGGTTGTACCATTCACGTCAATGGATCCTTCGACACATAACAAGTAGGCTTGACGACCAGCGGCAAGATCCAATGTCACTGACTGGTCCAATTCCAATTCGGCAGCATACGTGTCGACATCTTGATTGACTTTGACTGGAGTATCCACAGCCGTGTTGGCAGTATCCGATGCCAAGTGATGAATGACATTTTTGCGTAAATCTCCCGTCTTGGCCGCATCAAAGGATCCGTAATTGGGAGTCAATCCCCGAGATCGTGGCAAAATCCATGTTTGAATGAACCGAAGAGGTTGTTCGGAATGATTAAATTCCGAGTGTTGCACACCGGTTCCTGCCGTCATGAATTGAATACTTCCACGTCCCAAAGATTCTTTGGATCCCATACTATCTTGATGGGTCAACGATCCATGGACAATATAGGTAATAATTTCCATGTCCCGATGAGGATGTGTCCCAAAACCGCGGAGGGGTTGGACCAAATCATCATTCATAACTCGCATGACACCGAAACTGCCATTGGCTGGATTATGATATTCGGCAAAGGAAAAGTGAAATCTTGACTTGAGCCAATTAACATTGGTCCATGCGGGGTCAAAGCCGGGATTGGGACCATTGCCAAACCAGGATGGATTGGGTTCCGACACGTATAACTTGTCGTTGGAGACTTTTGTGATGAGGGGGCTCATTTTGTTGTTGTTTTTGGTGGTGGTGGTGAATAAGCGTTTGATGGGATTGTGAGAAGAAGAGTTGTAGTGAAACAAACGTCTACTGGCAGATAGCATGAAAGCTTTTGATATGATGAGCTTGTGATTTTATGACCACATCAACAAGGGATGAAGAAACGATTCCATGGTACGCGAATGAACTGGATCTTGAAAAGGCTGATATCTTTTCATTTTCAGCTTTTTCCCCCGGAATTCTTCGAATGTTCCTAAAAATTTATGCGCAACCTACCGGCAGTAACTCTTGAGGGACCATCAGACAGACCTTCTCCCCCAATTCGTGTCATGTACCAGGTAGACTACCGGTATGTTACTGTTAGTACGAAACAAACCAGGCAACAAGAGGCTCGAGCGACCAATCTTATACACAAATCTTTATTTCTATTTTTTGTGTTAGTTGACAGCGATAACCAAGAACGATCAAATGACGTTTCGATGCTCGATTCAAGAAGCTCAACTAAAGAATAGGTGTCAAAACTTCCACAGTCAAAACCCAGAACTTCGTCCCGACATGAAGGCCATAAGGGTTGGCAGCCGTTCCTATTTCCCCTGCCACAAGTCCTTCCTGATAAACAATACGTCCGAGTACATAATCTGGATTCCCTTTGATATTGTCAGTCGACAGGTATCGATGGGGACAATTAGTATGAAATGCGAGGTATGTTCGTTTGCCACCTGATCCCCGACCAGTGGGCATGAATAGACCAACATCACCAATTTCAAAGCTGGAATGACTAATTTTGTCGCCTTCTTTAGGGTTTTCCTTCTTGGTTTCTATCAAGAGATCGTGAGCCGCTTTGGCTTGTGCCTTCGCCAATTCCAGTTCTTTCTTCAAGGCAACAATTTCTTCCGAAGCAAAGTCCCTAGCCCGGGCTTCTTCAATATAAGTCTTTGGCGCTTTACCACCAAGTCTCTCTAAAGTCTGACGCAGTACAGCATTTTCATACGCCAGAGTCTTGCGTTCAGCGTCCTCAGCACCAACTTGATCCATAATAACATCATCGTTTCCAGAGTTCTCATCAGCGCTGACAATCAACTGCTCTTGCTGCGTGGTCGTTGCCATCGCGTCATCTGATGCTATGGGAGCCCTGTCTTGTTGTATGTGGTGGCTGTCCGCTGTCAGGGACGACGCACTGCTGATACCGCCAGCTTCAGTTGCTCCTTGCATTGATGCGTCTGGAATGTCAACTGGACCAATATCTGGCAGGGTGTCAAGTTCAACCAACGCTGGCAATTGTGGAGTGAAGAGCGGGGGAGGTGTTGCAAGCGTTGGCACGAAAATCTCAAAAAATGGAGGCATCAAGTGCCGTCCAGAACCACGTAGGAACCGCTCCCGCGCTCGCACTTCGTCATTTCTCATTATAGACAGGCGCTCCATCATGGCTGCAGTATTTGATGTAATAGCTTGGCCATAAGCCCTGCGACGGTGTATCTCTGACAAGAAGTCTCGATAGGAGTTAGACAACTCTGCAACATGCTCCAAGTGCACCACGTTATCACATTGTTGCACCAAGGCAGCCTTCAGAACACCCACACTAGAAAGCACTCTTTGTATGGAAGACTGGGCGAGACTCACTTCTCGAAGTCTCACTTTCATCCGCTTCATTGCTTCTGTTTTTGTATTTGCCACTTTTTGCATGAGGGCCTTAATCACTTTGTCATCTTCCTCCATATCTGGCACTACATCTTTGGAGTCGTTCGATATTTGCCGTAGTGGAGTGAAAGCTTTCTGTACTTCGTCTTCCTTTCCGTGCTCTGTCTCGGCATTGATTGCGTCCATGATAATCTTTACTACAGTGCCATGGTCCGCAGTAAGCTTCTCCAACCTCTGCGCTTGGCGATCACGAATTTTCTGGGCAACATCGTGTACCTCTTCGCTAAGATTCTGAATTTCCTGCTCGGCCAAAAGGTCTTGTTTGGTGTCCTCCTCACGCGACGTTGGAGATCCAAGTTTACTAAACGCAGAATCAAGCTCCGAAAAAAGAGTCAACAAGCGGTCATGGGAAACCTGACATTGTTGCGCCCAAGCTCGTTCTCGCTCCACTGGGACGGTATCTAACAAGGTCTCCATCACCCGTCCAGACCCACGCGCTATAGCAACAAGTGATTGGTGCAGCGCTATATTCCCCAAACCACTCAAAATTGATTCAAAGCGATGCAACAAAGACGCATGCGCAGTGGTTTTGGTTTGAAACAGGGTCGAGAATTCAGTTCTAGTTCTGGCAGCACCATTGAAATGGTCCGAGAGATTAGAAACAGCGGCTCTTAGAGCTCTTGCCATAACTGCTTGCTCTTGAACGCATTGTAGACAAGCTCGAAGTCTCATATCCGCACCATCAGCAAGCACGCGGCCTTGACATAGGTACAACATAAATTGACGTTCGTAGGCAGACAGAGCTTGATGGAGAGGTTGTGATGCAATAGTGGACTGCGTCATGTTCAATGGGGACGACCCAGGTGCATCTGTTGGTAAATGAAGGTCCATGGGTTGTAAACGGCAAGGAGGTGGGTCTGGGGCATTTTCCGACAGTGCTTGTTTCGAAAACAAAAAGAGGCGACGGGCACCGGAACTCTCCGTTGTAGACAAAATCGAACGACGTCCTGATTTAAGTTGAGAATCGGAATCCCCCGAAACGGATGATTCTATCACTGAATTGAGATCATCTTCACGATCCCCCAGACGAAGTGAGTTCAAAATCTCTTCTGACTGCAAGGTTGTGTCTTTGGGAACTTTGTACGGGGGCCCCAGGAGGAGGATTTGATCAGAGGGTGGAACAGCGGCAGCTAGATGATTTCGAATATTTGCCACGCTGCGAGAATAACAAAGAATTTGTCAGAAGGACCGAAATACCAAGAATTCCTCACAAAATGGTACATGGATCCCTTGAGTATATAGGGAGGAAGGAGGGGCGAGAACAGTGATCACAAGTTCCATTCAACTTGTTGCGTTGCCATACCAGACAAGCCACAAATTCTCAACGCTCGTATCGTATCACATGCGTATGCTAATATTCTAACGTGACAATCGCTTACGCCGTTCGCAGACCCCGAGACTGCAAACCCAGACCATTACAGAACATCAAAAAGTTCAATGACTTACGTGAGTTCCGAAAGATGTAAAGAAATTCTATAGCTGACTCCTGTACTTGCTGCAAGCACTCGGATTGTCACCAATTGAGATGAAGATAACGTGGATAACGAGGTCATTCTATTACATGTTGGCAGCGCTGGTGGCGCTGATATGGGTCGGTCCCGTCTTGACTTTTCTGCTGCCTGCGTTTGATGCACGGGCGGGGAGATGATGATGCTTTTGCCATGCCCGACTCCGCCGGCAGGTTTCACAGAACGAAAAATTGAACGAATACCGCTGCGTGGGAACCCTACCGTGGGAACTTCGATGTCGTCCTTGATGTCCCATCTAATCAATCATGGCTTAACAAGTCACGAATCAGGGCACGTCCGAACTTTCACACACGGGACAAGCTTTCAACTTCTAAATAACCGTAAACTCTGTATGATGTTCCAACCGACCTCGATTCGTGGAGTTGTTCACAGTAGAGTGGATGTATCATGTATCCAAGATATAGCATTTTCAATCAACCAATCGCTCCTTTCTTGATTCATCTTCTACCATATAGAGGGAAGGCGTGCCCGCTCCCCATGAGGAGGTACCTGGTAATCATCATCAATACTACAAAAACTATCGCATCCGACTGACTTGGTGTAACCATGGACAAGGAATCTCCAATTTCTGCGGCCAAAGCTGCCTTGGATGCACCATCCGATCAGAGTCTACGTGTCCCATGTTATTGTGAAGAAAATGTTTGGAGACTTGTCTATCGCAAGTTACACCACCAAACTGGCAATGGGTCGTCCCTTCAATACTATGTCATTTTCATTACCAACCCATCCAAATGTGTTCCCATGTTCCATCAAATGGCCGCTTCCCATGCCTCCAAGCCTTGTTATTGGGACTATCATGTTATTTTGATTTCCTATTCCAAGAAAGAGGATGAGATATCGATCCAAGTGTATGACATGGATAGTCATTTGCCATTCCCTTGTAGCCTCGAAGAGTACTTGACTCGAGTTTTTCCTCCTGGAATTCCCTGGCCCCCCGAGTATTTACCATACTTTCGGTACGTGGTAGTTTGATGTGGTTTCGATAATGAGGAAAGGTTTCATCGAGTGAGGAAAAACAGCTCATTCATTCAATCATTCATTCCCTATTTGCTCCTTTTCCCTTGAAGCGTGATACGAGCGGAAATTTATCTGCAAGTGTTTTCTAGTGACAGGATGCACATGTACAATGGTGAAACGAAACAGTGGAATGCACAGCCTCCGACCTATGCCTGCATTCTTCCGTCTCAAAGTAACCTTGCCAAGTACATGACCATTGATGAAAACGATGTCGCAAGTCGAAAAGGGCCAGTCGATGACATTGGAGGCGATCCATTTGGAACAATACTATCCCTTCAAGAACTCAAACTATTGTTTGGAATCAAAAAGGCACAAAAAACTCGGCAAGATTCATGAAATGACAAGGCTTTGTCATTTATTTGTAGCTTGGCAAAACGTAAAAGCTAGCAGTTCTAGAACCTCCTTTTCTTTCTCTAATTTGTCTACAGATTCTCTTTTGTCTCGTTGTTGTTGTTGTTGTTGTTGTTGTCATTAGTATTGGCGGGGAGCGCCGCCAGAATGCGAAGGTGATTGGTGATCATCTTGACCGCAATATCCACACTGCGTCCCGTCTCACTATTGACAATGACATCAGCTCTCGCCTTGGAAGGTTCGACAAATTGAGAATGCATCGGTTTGACCGTTGCTTGATATTGCTGCATGATGGAATCCAATGTTCGTCCTCGCTCAATCATGTCTCGATTGATTCGTCGTACCGCTCGAGTATCACTATCCGCATCCTGGGAAAAAGCAACCAAGAAACAATTACACAATCAATGAGATTTGGCGGACCAACTTTGTTGGAAAGAGAGAGAGACATACACGCACACAAAACAAGACAAACAAATAAACAACAACAACAACTCACCACAAAGACTTTGATATCAATTTCATCACAAAGTTGGGGATGGGTAAAGACTAGAATTCCTTCCACAATAATGATTTGCTTGGGATGAACAAAGGTTGTCACGGGTGTTCTCGAATGAGTCTTGAAATCATACGTTGGTAAATTGGCGGTTCTTCCTGCCTTGAGCTCTTTTAAATGTTCCACCAACAGTTCCGTCTCTAAACTATCGGGATGATCAAAATTGGTCTTGGCCCGTTCTTCAATAGGTTTATGAGATAAATCTCGATAGTAATGATCGTGTGTCAAATAGACGACATGCTTTTCTCCTCCCAGTTCACGAAAAACCGACCTGGCCAAAGTTGTCTTTTTTCATCATGACACACACACGAGGTGAGTAAAAGTAAAGTAAGTGAATGGTAGGTGAGTGAGTTTCCGATGGAATAAAACAATGCCAAAAATGGATCGAGACAACAACCATAGGACAGAACAAGCCAATGACAGACCTTGCCAGCACCACTACCACCAGCAATTCCAAGAGTAATAGGTTTCATTGTCTTGGTGAATAACGTTGCCATCAGCCGCGACGACGCTTTTTGATGTTGCCTTCTTGTTGTGATGATTGATGAGAACTTTTTTGGCTCGACAAGAACGAATTGGTAGTAGCGTAGTAAAGTACCGTACGACGTGGAATTAACTGTTGCTAACTGCATTTTTTTCGGAAGCACTCACAGTCAAATCAAAAAGAGGGATCCTTGCAATTGTTGTTTCATATAACGAGTTGATGGCTTTGGTGAGCCCGAACCAAAGTATCCCAGACCATATCATACAACACTCCAATACAACACAACAGCATCATGTCAAAAGTAGAGTTTCATCCAGCACCCAAGGAAGAATGGATTTTAATAAGTCAAGGTGCCGAGGCGAAGATATGGAAATTTGAGGCAAGCGTGGGAAATCAGGAAGGGACGACACAGACCATGATTTGCAAGGAACGATTCTCCAAGGCCTATCGACATCCTGATTTGGATGAACGATTAACCAAGAGTCGATGTCGATCCGAGGCTAGAATATTGGAAAAGTGTGCCAAGAATGATCATCTTTGTGTCCCAACCGTGATTCGAGTGGCACCACCCCTGCTCTACATCGAATATATCCAGGGACAAAATCTCAAGTCGTATTTACTCGACAATGCCAACAACGACAATACGAATATTAATGGTCCCTCTCGCATTTCATTTCCAACACTGGCCAAGATGATGGGTGAAATCATTGGCAAGGTCCACAATTTGGGAATTATCCATGGAGATTTAACAACGTCCAACATGATGTTGAAAGAGAATCACGATGGATCGTCCTGGGAGCTGGTCATGATTGATTTTGGTCTTGCCAAATCATCGTCGAGTGTCGAGGAACAAGCGGTAGATCTCTATGTTCTCGAACGTGCGTTAGAGTCGACACACCCTGATTTACCCGGCAATTTTCTCGACATGGTTCTCGAGGCCTACACTTTCATTACCACCAACCAAAAAGCAAATTCTGGCAAACCAAATCAACAATCGACATTACAGCGTCTAGAACAAGTACGACAACGTGGGCGTAAACGAGAATGTTTTGGATAATAAAAAAGCTCTCTAATAAAAAAAGGATCAGGTCAAAATAGAATTGATCCAAAAAATTCCATCTTGGTTCTATTGTACAGTTGAGACTACATATATCACGACCACTTTAGGAAGAGTTGATAGACCAAGAAATTAAATGGAGTTTTACCAGTCTCAAGGAGATCACTGCAATCCAAAACATCTTTGGTTGCTAAAATTAACTATTTATAGGAGTAACTGACTGACGGTAATCTACCGGTATTTCGAATTTCATGAGCGGTCGATAGAAGAAGCGTTCGTACGTCGATCGAAAATCTTGATGTTTCGGTATCTATTGCATCGATCGTTGCACACATACTGGGACAACACAATCCAAACTACTACAGCTGCCCCATTCAGGGTATTCCTCCTATCAAGTGCACGCTTGTTTCGAAAGTGACTAGAAGTATGTTTGTTCCAAATAAAAGCGTTTGACTCTGGGGTAAGGAGTAAAAATCGAGCAAGCCGAGGCACCCAACGACCAACATCATGGCGTCGATACCATCACAACAGCCGTCCCCCATTGCCAAGACGGCTTTGGATTCGTTACAGGCCAAACAGTCCGCCCTCTCGGTGGGATACACAAGAATGGTGGTTGAAAACGAATCAATCTACAACAACCTTATTCGACATGCCTTGGGGGGAGACGATTCGAAAGTGCGTCGTCAAATCCCCTTGGTCAATGCGGGCTATGCCACGAGGGTCATGGCAGTGTCGCATGCTATCCATGGATTTGTTCGGTTTCATCAGCACATTCGGGATACCATGCCCATTCAAATTGTTTTTCTTGGATGCGGTGTCGATGTGATTGGTCTTTGGGCACACTCTTTGGGGAAGCAACTTGGTCAAATTCGCATCGTGGAGGTTGACATGCCAACAATATGTAGGACCAAGAAAGAATTCATGATCCACAATAAATTTGCGGTAGAAACACCAGATACAACAACCACGAGCGACGAAGGATTGATGATTGGATGCATCACCACTACAACAAAGGAAGGTACAACTCTATCCACCCATCCCGATTTCTTTTTGTTGCCAGTCGATTTGAGAAATGTCAGCGCTCTGGATCAAGCGCTCCAGGATGGTTACATTATGGATCCGACCCAGGTCCCAACGTTGGTCGTGTCAGAACTGGTATTGGCATACTTGCCTCCCGAAAAGACCAATCAGCTGTTGCAATGGTGCTCCTCAACATTGCTTCAACTACCGACGAGTGCCATGGTACTCTTGGAACCACTTGGATACCATGATGAGAGCAATCTAACAGTAAATAATGAGGCAATCACTGTGCTACAAGGATATCGTCGTGACTATTGTCAACAGTTTCAGAGCAAGATGGAACGAGGATTATCCACCACCACTACGCAAAAGCATAGGGACAATGTCGTCGACGAACCTTCGTGCTTTTACCCTCTTGGCAGTTCATTATCCTATGTGAAACAACGATTACAAAAAGCTGGATTTGTCACTGTGCACGTTCATACATTGGGTTCGGCTGCCGCTCATTCACTTCATGCGTCACAGTTTCGAATACCCGAAATTTTTGATGAACATGCGGCCCTTCTCTTGCACCTTCAAGCCTATACAGTTTGTGTTGGATTTTCTCCAAATGCAGATGGAACAATGATGCGCCTCATGTGTCCTGCCACCTATGCCCAATATGAAATTCCCCCATTACTTTTATCGACCGAAGAGGATATTGTGTACACGATTCTGGAACGACGTGATGAGGATGCCATGAAAACTCTCTTTTATGACACGTATGCCCATTGGTTTGATACATATCCAGCCATTCGTAAACTGGTCAAGGGTGTCATGGGTCGAGAATTTGCCACTTCAACGACGACGGAAGAAACAAGCAAGGATCAACCAGAATCGGAAATTTTGACTCGTTATCTAGCTCAAGAAGGATGCTTTTTTGTGGCGGTTCGTTATGATGCCAAGGATTTTTTTACAGAGCGACAAGTGCTTGGTTGCGTCGGTGTTCGTCGGTGCGAGCGACGGGACGATACTGTTCCGAATACTCTGGAAGTCTTTCGACTAGCCGTGCAAGAATCGTGTCGTGGCCAAGGGATTGGTCGTCAATTATTGGCCATGGTGAACCGGTTTGCTCATTCAAAATCATGTCCCAAGCTCATTGCCAACACTCTGACCTGTTTGGAACCAGCACTCATGGCCTACGAATCTTGTGGCTATCAAATAGAAAGTGATTCACCTCTGGGAACTTTGACAATGAGAACCTACTTTAAACTATTGGCGGCCGATCGACAATACTAGAATGTTCGATTCACTAGTATTTGGGAACGTGTTTGACTTTGTACGTTCTAGTGCAAGTAGATATAAATTAATTTTGTAATAAAATTTGTCATTTTTTTATTGATCGCTTCATACTATGATATTATCATGTCCTTTGGATGGTATTTTTAGCTGTGACCAACTCAATTGTGCCTCTGAAAGACCTAAAACTATTGCGGCATTCATCAACAAAACATTCATCAAGAAAGGTTTAAATGTTTATGCAGTCTCCTTGGCAAGAGTTTCGTCCACAAACTTCTTAAAGGCTTCCACTGTGCGAACCTCTGATTGGTACTTGATGGCAGTGCCATCTGGTGTGATCACATTGACAGTGGGGAAGGATTGAGTGTTCAAGTTGGCTTGGACGAATTCACGTTCTTCGTCTCCACGGAAGCTGTAAATATCAAGATCGCTGCCATATTCGGCAGCAAACTTTTCAAATTCCTCTTCCATCTTTTGAGAAAATTGGCACCAGGGAGCATACACCACCACGACCGAAGGCTTGCCAGATTTCTTGACTTCGAGTGCGGCATCGGCTGAATCAATCTTCTTGACCTTGGATTCACCGCTCACCCACAAATCACGGTCCCAGGTCTTTTCAGCACCACTGACGTGGATACCACACTCGGTCTTGGTGGATCCGTCGGCATTGGCCAAACCGACAAAGCGACCCTTACGTTCCGTGGCATAGTCGAGCCACTTGGTCTTGTCTCCCTCAAACTTGAAATTGACAAATCGGGTGGATCCATCCTCAGGAATGGGAATGGTATCCTTGGCATCTCCGATCGAGGGGTATCCCTTGGCGTGAAGAGGATGGTGAGGGACTTGGTACTTGGCAATGTAGTCAAAAGTGTCCTCAAGAGTCCAGTAGGCAAGAGGATTGCACTTGGCAAGTCCTCCACCAATGGGGGCATTCTCGAACTGGTCGATCCAAGCACGTTCAAAGCCTTGCCATCGTGTTCGGCCGTTGATCATGCAGTTAGTATTGAGGGTCTTGAGTCCACGTTGGAAGGGTTCGACCTTGCAGACACGATCATACTCTTCAATGTTCTCCTTCCACAGATCAGCACCATATTTCTTGTCATAGGCAGCCTTGTCACCGACAGGGATACCTTCGGCACAGAAAACTTCTGACTTGAATCCATAATGTTCCTCGATTTCTCGCAAGAACTCCATTGTTTCGGGGAACAAATGGAAGGTATCTACGACCATAATTTTGCACTTGCCATCCTTGAGGTATCCCATACGATCCAAAAGATGAGTAATGACCACATCACCAGCAATCATAGCATTAGGAAATACGGCATTATCATAGTTCTCACAAGCAATTTTGAGTGCAAACTGGGCTTGCTCCTCCAAGTGCTTGAGACGCATTTCTTTGGATTGAGCAATGAATTGTTCTTGGTCAAACTGCTCGGCCATCTTAAGTCCAGGCCGACTAAAGGCGACACGGCTGGGCGCAAAGGCCGAGCTGAAAGAGCCGCTAAAGGCTGCGATCAGGGCAACAACAAGCTTCATGGTAATGATTTGAGAAGAAAACCAAAAAGTGTGACGCGATGTGACGATTGTCGTCGAATTGGCAGCGTGCAACAAATTAGATTTGAGAAGGTTCGGCGTCTTCGGCGGGTAATTTCAACCCCTCCAAAGATATGTGCGGCGGAGAACGTACGAATACAAGAACCGTGGTACGTGTTTCGGTACGAGGTTCTCGAGGTCCCGTGTCACTTTTTCTTGGCGAAATTTTATGGCATCAGATCTTCTGGTCGTCACAGTCGTCAGAGGTCAGTCGTCACGGTTGGATGTCAAAAAAACCCTTCGCCGAACAACGCAGATGCACCGATGTTTTCGTTCATGAAAATGCGAAAATTGCCTGGGCACGGTTCATGTTTCACTCACTAGCTACCAGGTACGGTACTACTAACATAGTATCTTTCTAATGCCGATGTCGGTTTTCTATCTCAAAGTACTTGAAACCTATTTTACTTCTGTTCCATCATCCAAAAAGCAAAAGGGACCGTTTCGAACTCCAAAAATATTCTCGTCATCGATGCTGTGCTTGATCTTCTTCAAAGTTTCAGCAAATGCTGATGACATGCGACCTGAAAGTTGTTGGGCTCGGTGTTTGCCAATTCCGTGGTGATGACTTAGGGATCCGCCATGTTTCAAGATTTCGTCACGAGCGGCTGTTTCCAATTCGGAATAAATACGACTGGCATCGTTCACGCCATCAAAACTAATACAGAGGTAAAAGTAGAGGCAGGCTCCTTCGTGGTAGAGTTGAGTTACACGACAACCAACAAACGGCCGACCAGGCAATAGACGCGCCATGTGTTCTTCCCGAATCCGCTCCTTCGTGGCAGTAATTACCTTTTCAATCTTGGACCATGGAACAAAGGTTTCAAAGGACTCTCCAAGTACATGATACGTCATGGCAAAGTCTCGCAAATAGGCAATCATAAATGTCAAGTCATATCCTGCTTTGCCAACTTTGGATCCCAAAAGCATACCTCCATATTGGTAAGCAAGTTCTTTGATCGTTCCTTCTTGTAGATGTACTTCGCGATGACTGCCTTCGTAGCTAATCGTAGCGCAGACAACAGCGTCATGGTCCAGATTCCTAAACAGAAAAGTCGATGCGGCTTTTGTAAGCATCTCCTTGACTTTCTCCGTTGCTGACAAGGCATCGGGACGAAGGGCTTGACCAAGTCGAAAGTGCGCATTGTCCAGGAGGCGTACACTCGCTGGAATGTTCGATCCATTTTTGGAAAGTGCCCGAGCAAAGTTTAGACCTGCCTCAAAAGAAGGGAAGACAATACTTTCAAACTTTTGTACTTCGGGCAAGGGCCATATTCGAATGACAGCACTACAAATGACTCCCAGGCATCCTTCAGAACCCATGACAAGGGATGGAATATCCAACCCTTCGGCGACCCGCCCACAAGTCCCGTTGCCTTCGTCGGATCCTTTCCATAGTACTCCTTGTGATGTGACCACTGTAACGGAAACGACAATATCTTCAATGTTGCCATATCGGTTCCGTTTCATACCGCTGGCTTTGGTGGCAATCCAGCCTCCCAAGGTACTAAACTCGATACTATCCGGTTCATGACCAACAGTAAAGCCGCGCCGTTCCAGCTCTTCCACCAAACTTCGACCGGTAATTCCTGCTTCGACATGCGCGAGTCCATCTTCCTCATTGACCCAGAGAATTCCTTGCATCTCCTTCATGTCTACTGATATAATGGGTCGAGGTTCCACATCCTTTCCAGGACACCTTGTGGCGTTGCTTACATTGGTACCCCCACCAAAGGGAATCAAACACCAGCGACGCTTTTGAGCAGCTTGAACTAAGGAAACAACATCGTCTTGGGAAGTTGGCCAAACGACTGCATCAGGTAGTCTCATCGAAGCACCACCTCGAATGGCAAAGACATCCTCTTGCGAATGACCTGTACAATGGCGGACGCGCTCGTTCGTTGTAACTGACATCATGAATCGTGCCTTGAGGAATACAAGGTCGTCGGGACAGAGATCGGATTCAATTTCCTCCATCCATGTCGACGCGACCGAGGGGAATTCACGAAGAGGATCGATTGGAACATTCAACTCTGATTCCATGAAAGGAAGGAGCCTCGTCATTGATCGACGACTCAAATGATATCGGTCTCCAATCATGGTAACAACCGGATTTTGCTTGCTCGCTTTGACGACGAATCCAGAATCTGCAAAACCCCAAAATCCTAACCTTTCCTGGTCTCGATTGACAGTGATCATGCCGTGTGCCAACGAGTTCTCTTCTGACATTGCCTCAAGTGCATTCCTCTCCGGTGATTGCAGGATATGTATTTGAATTGCAGCATGGAGGAGAAGGACTGGGACATTTTTATGATCAAGTTGACGGGCAACTTGAAGAAGATGTCCTTTGTCAGGCTGAACAAATCCGCGTTCCAACAAAAGACTATGTGCTTCTGCAATGGCTGATGATGCACCATCAAATAAATTGACAAACGCTTTGTAGACTTGCAGGGTGTCATCATCATTATCAGGTATTGCGCCTTGTGCAATGCTGTCCAAGTCTAAATGGTGATTCAGCCATTTTGACCAACCTGGGTGGCTTTTCGAAAAAAAAGGAGCCAGAATATGTCCTGCTTGAAGCGAAATCGACAATTGCTCTGATTTATCACTGGGGAGTGGAAGATGCGTTGGGAGTATAGATGAGGAGGGCCAGAATTTACACCCAACCTTTGACATGACATTTGTGATTAGGGGATTGGGTAGGTCTAACAACGATGCCATGGCACGGATATGAAAATCGGAGAAAATAGTTTCTTCTTGCTGTCGTCGTTGGATCTCCTTGGCAAATCGAACAAAGTCCTCTCTACAATCGCATTGCATGTGAGCTGGAGGACTCGCCACAATATGAATTTTTCCCAAGCTAACTCGACCATCGAACACATCTTTTAGCCATGAAATCAACGCATATACATTCAACTGTCGTCGTCGCAAACCGGAGGCCTCATTTATGAGGCTTTCTTCCTCTGGGATCCGTTCGTAGTTGATTGTTATCGGAACTACAATATGGTTGCCACCACTCTCATCAAGGCTTTTGAGAATGCCCGTTCTAGGAACCAGGAAACGTCGGTCTCGACTGCGCTGACCCTCAAGGAACACTTCTATGGATACTCCATCATCATCGAGTTGCTTACGTTTCAATTCTGTCAACTTCTCGTTGAGTTCGGGGTCTTTCTGTCCTCTTCCTCTTCGAATGTAGAAAGCTCGCAATAATTGTGCAAACCAGCCAATGAACGGGAGAGATTCGAAGTCATCAGCAGCAACGATAAACGGCATGTCCAGCTGAAGTTCTGGCAAAGAAAACATGACGAAGGTTAACAAGACAAAGTCAAGAAAGCTCCGGTGAGTTGGAGCCAGAACTAAATATGTATCTTTGGATAATTTCTTCTCTCGAAGCAGTGAGCTGAGTTGGTGAAAGGAGACCATATCAATCGTCACCGCGGAACATATCCTTCTGAGAATCTTGACAAAAACCCAAGCAGTGAGCCGAACAGCCCAACTACCACGTGGTTGAGAAATTGCCCACCAAAAATCGGCAGTGGTTTCCAAGCTTGCTTTTCCACCGATCTTGTGACTCGAGAGTTGGGTCACATTCAGAGAGGGCCCTTCGGCTTCCTGTCCTGAATGGTTCTTTGCAGAAATGAAACGATGTGCGGCCACGGCTATACTGAAGACATATCTGTGTGGGTCAAATGTTGAGGGCGCACAAAGTTCAGATCGGAAGTAGTAAGTTCGTCTCACAAATGGGAAAAATAGTAGAGGCAGGTCAAGGACAGGCAGAAGTGTATTGATGCGCTTCGTCGGGATGGACAATGCCTCCATACACCGTAGGAGCAACTGAATGGGTCCTCTGACCAGGAGACTATGCATGTGCTTAAAAATGTCAACCTTGGAACATAAACGTGGAGTGAGCTTGGATGAAACGAACAAGGTCGCGTATGCCAAACTGCGGTCGAAATAACCGAGGACACAACCGAGCTGTAGATAGCAGACACTGAATTCTACCCACGAGAATCTGTTAGTCTCCGATGATGCATCCCACGTGGCATTAAAAATCCGCTGCTCCTTGACAGGAGAGCCTTGTTTACTGTCAGTTGACGAATTCTCGTCCGATTCAGAAAACCATTCGATACTTGTTTGGCTCAACTTTTCAAAACTTCCATCGGACGATGCGTTGTCCGAATCCATCACCAGGTCTTGGTTGTCTCCAAAAGCTTTCTTGAGAATGAATCGAGAAAGCACGTCGACCGGTACATAAGGCACCGAGTTGGGCTCGAGATACCAAATATTCCATTGATTTAAAAGGTGCAAACACGCACCTGCCACTATTGTAGTAGGTCTATCACCGGCCCAGCCCTCAAAAGGTTCCTCGACTGCAGGGCAGACAATGCTAGGTCTGATAATAATGGTATCCACCAACTTTTGTTGAAGAAGCAAATGCTCGCAAACGCATTTGCTGAGTGTGTAGGAGTTTGGAAATTGCAGTTCAGCCATTGCTTTTGAAGCGTAGTACTGAGTTCCGAGCATTGATTTGTAGATTTCATTGGCATTGAATGGTGACAATGGAAAGAGGTCCTCGTTGAGAGGGGATTCCATGGAACCACAATGTCCTCCATGTACAAAGGCTGTGCTAATGTGGACGAATCTGGCTCCTTTTCGGTTGAGACGAGCAGTCAGTGCCTGCATGTTCAACGTCGAAGAAATGTTGGATCTAGCCGCGTCCGGTAGCTCTTGATTAAACCCAACCACTGCTGCACAATGAATAACGTGGGATATTGTTGAGTCTTTCTCGATCTGGCAAAGATGGTCCGGGGAAAGTCCTGCCGAAGCCAGTGAGACATCACCATGTACCACATGCACAAATTGCTCCTTGTCTCGCTCTGAAAGAAAATTGAACATTGGCTTCCTCAGCAGTCTTGTTATTCTTGATGAGGCAGCTTCTCCTTTTTTCTCTCGACAAATTACTATGACTCGCCTCAAGGACATTTGTCGCCTCTGGAGGAGCAAATCTCGCAATACCATTGATCCAACAAATCCTGTAGCACCAGTGAGAATAAAGGTGCGACCACCATTCACTGGTGGCAGGTCGGTTGGCTGCAACTCGTCCATCTTTGATAATATGCAGTTTCCCGATGGAGAATCATTCTGAAGTTGCTTTTCGAATGTTGCAGCGTCAATCATGTCACAATGATCGGCAAATCCCGTCGATCCTTCCAAGTACAAGTTACCAACTTTGATGCCAAGAAGGTACAGGCCCATGATTGCCATGACTAGGCCTATCAGAGCCCAAGATACCAAGGTAGTGCATACGCAGAAGGTCCATTGCATGCACTCTAAAACCGTCAAACGAGACATTGTGGCCAACAAAATTGGACAAGTCAAGACAAATATGGATAATATCGGAGTGGCATAGGAACGTGAGTTGAGTGTATCCTCGTTGGTATGCTCCAAGGAGGATTCTGCAACTTGAATCGCCTCTTTCACCGCGTGAGCCATTCGTTGCAAATCAAGGGCGCCGAGTTTTTGGCTGGCAATGGGGACGTAGAGGATGGAGTTCATGAGCTTGGTCGTGTTGGGACATAGTGTAGGCTTGGAACAAAATTTTGAAACACAGCAGAGCTGTGACGCACCGCTGACAATGTCGAAGCCCTTGTCGACAAGTATTCGGCTGGCCACATCTCGATTCGAACATGCAATGGGAAAGGTCCAGTAGGTGTTGATTTCCTTGGATCCATGGGGAATGAGAATGTGGGGTACAGTTTGTGAGAGTCTCCTCTTCATTTCGATGCATTGGATACTTCGGTCAACCACAGACACTGCCACTTGGTTGCTGCTCTGGGAAAGGCGTCGATGTAACAGTGCCAAGAGTGCATATGATGGTCGCTTTCGAATCTGACGAATAAGGTCTATGTGCACCGCACGTTGTATTTTTTCATCATTCGTATAGTGTTGTATCTGAAAGCCTCGCAAGGAAGTGGTGACCACATGATCAAAGTCCATGTGAAAGAGCGAACAGGCCTTGACCAGTATTCCAACTCTCCACGGAGAGTCTGCGATTAAATTTAAAAGAAGTGAAAGCAGCAATCTTTGAAAAAATTGAAAGGTAGATTGTGCACGGGGAAAGCCTTGTTGTAAGCGTTCCACATGACGTCGTGCCGTCGGATCTTTAAAAATGGCGATTCCTCCTCCTAGGGCGGTGGACGTCTTGATCATGCCAAAGGAAAAGAATCGCACATCTGCCAAGGGATTCCCACAATAACAATCACTACCGAGACCCATGAAACATTCTGCACAGTCCTCCCAGAGTTCAATGGCATGGTCATCGGCCAGCTTTCGTAATTGCTGAAGACCGTCGGCGGATGTGCACACCCTGCCAAAGGGATGGACTACCATAATGGCGGCAGTTTTTGACGTAATGGCACGCTGTATGGCCGAGATTTCCAACCATTCTGGGTTGCTTCCATCCGGTAGGTCTACTGGAACAATCTCCAAATCGTGATATCGCAAGACCAGCATCATTCCTGGCACACTAATGGGTGGAGCCACAATGATTTGGGATCCTTTTGGAAAATTCTTGGTAGTGAGGTATAAATCCAATAGAGACCGGACGGACAAGCCAGGTATGGCACCGTCGTGGCCACATACTTGCCGGATCTCACCACTTTTTTGTTGACAATGATGGGGTGTGGAACGCCACCAAAGGGAACATTGCAACATACCGTAAAATAAATCCATATAGGAAATGTCAAGCCTGCCACGAGGAATCAGAGGACGCACTCCCATGCTTTGGCATATTAGAATAAAGAGAGATGCGATCCCCGAATAAATCGCTCCAAGAAAGGACGATGACGGGGATGATTGCTTTGACAACGGCGGAGAAGGATTGTCTATAGAATATGCATCTTGGACTTTTTGTTGGTAAGGAATGGAACCTTTGGAATCGTCGTCATTGTCATTGCAAAATTGAGCGGACGGTGTTCTTGATTGTTGTTGTCTCTCATTGACTGACGATGAAGAGAAATTTTCAAGGAGCGCTTGACACTTTTGTCCCAAATCATCACGACGAGAGGACACCAAATGGATGTATTCGGCCATCGCTTGATGGACTGTCAAAGTCTGACAATCCAACCACGCTTGATATTTATATCGCGCCAGTGTTTGAAAGAAGGAAGGAGTAGTATCACCCGAACATGGTCCTTCGGTCACATGCTTGTAGAGCCCATATAGTCGCAATTTGTCATCGTTGGAGGTTGGTGGTTCGGTAGTTGCGATGGATGTCTCTCGGACTAATTGGGCAACCAATTCAAAAAGAATGCGTTGATCTTTGGCTTCCAGCGAGGCAAGAATAGCAGAGTTTGTCATACCAGCGCCAAGAGTGGTTTCATCCAGATGTATACAAGTGCCAATCGGGGCCACTGAGTGAGTGAGTGACGGTGAGTGAGTTTGGTGCTGCGGGTTCTCTCTCTTGGTGAGATGATGAGAACCGGTAGTTACTCCGTCGGCCGACGACAAGGGACAAAGAGTCCACCTGGACTCACTGGACTTGTATTCGAACGCGCCAGGAATTTTTGGTACCAGATTAGGTAGACGGTATCTTTTATTTTCTGTAATAGGAGGCGAGATCCATGTACAACCTGTTCTGGATCAAAAGTGAAAGAAACATACCGAGGACAAGCCTGTTTTCATAATGAAATGAAGGGTGACAAGGTTGAAAGTATATCTAACCGAGGACAGAAACGATTTGGGACTTTCGAAGCTCGACAAGAAAGGGGCAAGAGAATGGTCACCACCACATCCAATCGTTCAACATCATCATCCAACATATCCTTTAGGGAAAAAATCCTTCGGGCCGAGTTCCATGATGTTCAACGATTTCACGAGGAAATGAGAAAACTTGCCTTGTTCAAATTGGAACTCCAAGACCTGACTTGTCAATTAGACATTGTCAATCAACTCGTAAAGGAGAGCTTGTCGTTGATGATGATGGAAAAGCCTGATATTTTTGACAATCTTGACAAGTACCAAGATTGGTATCCCTATCAACAATGGAAGGAACACTACGAACAAGGAGAAAATGTTATGGAGAAGTTCACTTCGCTTCGTCTCGAGGCACAGGAATCAAGGAGACGTCGATTTGCCGAGTCAGAGCGTGACTGTGCCAATGACGACAACTTTGTTTTGGCGTTGCACCAATAATGCTGCAAGGCGACCTCACAAACGATTAATTGGGAATATTGTATCTCTTAATTAACTGATATTTCTGTGCTGAAAACGAGAGCGAGGTGTGTATTGAATCAACGAAAGTCTTGTTTACACAGACTAAAATCTGTCGCTTCGTTCACTAACAAGGGCTTACTTTTAGTATAACTTAAAGAGTGGTCTCCGTGTCCTGAACAATACTTTCACAAGTACAAGTATATAAATAGGGCTGCCATTGCATCAAGTAATAAAATCAAGTAATAAAAAACTTGAGCTATATGTCATCTTGCGGTGTCGTCCAAAACTCGGAAAACGTCCCCATCCCAGACTGCATGGATCTTTTGTTGGAGTTGGCTGGAACTTCTTCGGTAGGATCGAGATCAAATTGATTCGATTTTCTATTTTGGAGCCCTTCTGGAATACAATGTTGCACTGGCCTTTCCAATCTCTCATCACGACCATCACCTGGACCTTTGTCACATTTTCCTTCACCAAGCTTCTTTTCAACTAAAGTTTGCAATTCCACACTCATGTTCCTGATTTCTTTTCCTAACTTTCGTTTCTTGCAGTATCGTTTGATGTTCTCCAGATACAATAATGCGTCTGTATCGCTCACGTCAAAGTCTATCTTGGTCTTGTGCCGTTTCAAAACATTGGCTAGCCAACCAGGAGAACCCGAAAATTCACCAGGAGAGTGACCCAAGGCGACGGCAAAGCGCTTGGCCATGTCAAGTAAAAAGGGCCATGAAACTGCCATTTTCCCCTTGTCGGCAAATTGATCGCGAGTTTCCAAAAATGCTAGCAAACATTGTTCCACATTTAAATATTTGCCCTTGCGTTCTCGCAGCACCGAATCGTCTCGTCGAAGGTTCCCCTGTCGGTAAGCTCTCAAACGATTCCCAAAGGACTGTCGGTCATTGAAACTTAGAACGCCCGAATCCGCATGTCGTAGGAATTCCGTTTGCGATTGATTGTACTTTTCTGGATTTGAAGAAAATTTTTCACACATGTCATACCAAAAGCTCGGTGGATACTCTTTGCGATTGGAACGTCGAAGTGCCTTGTCGGTAGATGGGAAGGATCTCATTGCTGTTGCTGGCGATGATGCGTCTGCTGTTGCTGCTGTTGCGACTTGTGGTAGTGGTGGAAAAGTTCCAACATTGGTGTTGTTGTTGTCAATCGCAGGGACTACGGAACCAACCGACGAAATCACGGTGAGGTCATTTTCACTTGGTGGGTTGCTCCTTTCTTCTCGTAAAGAATCTCGTTCCGACAGTGTCTCAGCATTCGTCGTTATATCCAAGCATTTCGACATGTTGTTGCGGCTGTCCCACTCTCGCCTTTTCTGTTCTCATTTATTTCTGTTGTGGAACATGTTGTCATATTACTGTTAGCAACGACTGCTGTGTGATAGGATACCACTATAGATACCCACCAGTTCAACCCGAACCGCAAAGAAGGACCAACTGCCCCGTGGGACACAAGACCAGACGGGATGCGAGGTTGAAGACATACCAAGAGTGCAGCTACCATGCTGCTTTGATTGGTCGACAGCTCAGAAGGAACGAACGGTTGATGGAGTTTTTCTGCGATCATCGCCAGAGAATTGTCGCACCCAGTGTCCAGGTGGACACCACACATTCCACACAGTTACATAGATGAAAACGAGCAGGTGTGGCCGAACTGTGACGAAAATACGTCATTGCAGGACAAAAAACGGGAGCGGAGAAGATGATCCCTATCTCCCCTTTGTTCCTTTGCTACCGGTACTGTTTCGACGTCTTTTCTACACGATTCGCTGAAGGCGTCTGACGTACGAGGTTTGTACACACATGAAAGATTTCCGCGAAGTTGGCCACGCACGAAGCGATCAGTCGCCAATAGCCACCGAAGCCAAAAGCCAAGAAGTAAATGTACGCGCCACGGGGGCCACGGCAACACCTCGATCCACTTCCGCAGCGCAGTGTCCTTCTAGAAGACATCTCTTTTGGTTATACCGATACAAATACCCGAATCCCTTCACTTTACTTTCATACCCCAGACACTGCACCAGGCATCCGATCATGATCAGCAAGATGAATCTATTTGTAGTTTTGTCGGTAGTTGTCGCAATGGTCAGTGCTTTCACGCTACCCCAGGGTTCGGTTTCTCGTGCAACATCAAGAACGGCGGTGTTTGGGGTATCTCGGGATAATGTTGCCATGATGGCCGCTACACTTCAGAAGGAATCAGTAAGAACCGCCGGCCCTGAAGTATTGGAAAACCCTCAAGTACAAGAGAAGAAGAAGGCCGGACCAAGCAAGGAGCGAAGCCACTTGGGAAACGAAGTTTGGGAAGTACGTATCTACAACGATGGAATGAATACCCGTGAGCATGTCGCCCGATCACTGGTTCAAGTTACAGGATTGTCCGAGCTTGGTGCCTATGAAACAATGATGCGAGCCCACCAAAATGGAGTTGCGGTCGTTGGGCGATGGTGTTTCGAAGTTGCCGAAATGTACAACGAAGGCCTTCGGACAAACGGAATCATCTCCGACATTGTACCTGTCGATGAGAAACATTAAAAGAGGATACCAGGATACCCGATTCAAAGCTAAAAATTCCAAGACAAATCTTGTGTGTGTTGTGAACCCTTATCCACATCTGCACAGATTTTCGCCGAAGCAATCCAAATTTTTTGGCTCCGCTTCTGTTCTACTATCTACCACCTGATCTTACCACCATGCTTAGACTAACGATGTAAATTTGTACTTAATACACCGACAAAGGAAAACAATCAGAATTGCAGTTGCAAGTATGGTGGCACACCTTAGTCCCGTAGTTCTAAACCTCTTGCAGGCAATTTTACGGGTAGCGCAGGTACTAGAAAACAGGCCCATGGAAAAGTTATTACCGGTAGTAAACAAAATCTCAAGCTCAAAAAATGTGTTCCTACCTATGCTAGAAGCAAAGTATTTTTAGAGTTGAATATGAAAAATGGAGCCGATGAAATGCGAGTTGCGATGCCATTTTGGGCCATACTTGCACGGTTGGATTCCAAGAAACAGCAGGTTTGCATGAACGTAAAGGTTGAAAGTGGCCAAACAAGCATCGTCCGTTTGGTCTAGAGGTATGATTCCTGCTTTGGGTGCAGGAGGTCCCGGGTTCGATTCCCGGAACGGACCTTTTTGCCTTCGCAGCCTTCTTCTCTCTTGAGGCGAGGAGCGCAGATGTCCGTTTGGTCTAGAGGTATGATTCCTGCTTTGGGTGCAGGAGGTCCCGGGTTCGATTCCCGGAACGGACCCTTTTTCTCACCGCTGGTTTGTACACGCTCTTCGTTTTGGTGGTCACAATTCACAATGTATCCTGTCAACCCAACGACACATTTGATGCAAGGAAGACACTTCGCATTGCTGAATAAGGTAAGCAGCTCACTATTCATCATGGGTTTTGTAAATGATGCATTAGAACTTCGCCAGGTGAAGGCAAGCACATGTTTTGTACTAGGTTGGTCGTCATAAGATTTCTAAATGCAATGCAATCTTTTATTAGGATGAAAATAGAAAATAGCGACTAGGTAGTGAAAGCCTCATCAATTGGTACTGCGTAGTAGACAAAGACCTGGTTGGCGCGCTTCTTTCGCATCGGCGGAAGAAAAGCACAAGAACTGTAACTTTGTTGTCACCGGATCAGCTGTGATATATTCGCACGTACAAGTTCCCATGTTTGGACTAGTGAATCTGAATCGGAATAGTCGTAGATCCAAACAAATCTCAAATTGGATTTCATCAACAATAATCATCGCGTCAATGTAATTCTCCACTTTTCAGACAAGTTCTGCATTTTCTCTGTTATCAATACATGTTACAGTTTTCATTATTTCTTTTAACACTGACGTTACACTGTCAAGGCTTTCTCTGTTACGTTCAGAAATCGTACTTCCATGACCTGAAGCGAACAACGACTACAAGGGGATCCTTGAATAGTGTCACGCTTTCAGCACTACATGGCGCAAAACAAGTTGTTGTTGTTGGAGGTGGAATAGGAGGCCTTGCTGTGGCATCGAGAATTGCTGCTTCGAGTCAGGACAATAAAGGTGACGATATTGGAAAAGAACTCTTTTGTTGGTAGGAAGAATGTGGATCATTTGAGCGACATGTTGAT